>JARHVA010005115.1:457500-537500 GCA_037957365.1 Torreya grandis | reverse complement strand
AAGGTCATGTCACCATGATTGTGCTTTAAGGCAAATTGGTAGTTCTGGGTAAGTTGCAGTGATGATTTTGAGCCTATATTATCTAAATTGATGAATCTAATGAATATGGTGTTTATTTTAGGTCTTAAAAGTAGTTATAGTTTAAGTATTGGAATAGTGAAATTGGTTGAAATGTTGAATCTAAAATGGCTTGTCTAGCTAAGTAAGGTCTATGAGAGAGAAGGTCAACAAGATGGTCTGTAAGACAAATAATTACCATTAGAGCTTATGATTTTATTATTGTATTTTATTTTTAGGAATTTTTATGTTAATTTTAATATATTTTAATTTATTGATTATCTTATTTAAGGTGTCATAAATTGAGGTTTTTATGGCTATGTTTTAAGGCTAATTAAGATTTTAGAGTGAACATATTGCAGAGAAGAGTTTGAGTTCTTTTTCCCTAATTTGTGAAGTATAAATTATATGGTGATGACCCTAAGGAAATTATCTTTTCTAATATGTGATTTATTTCCATGGTGGTTTATCTAATTTATGTTTCACTTCAGTAGTTCAAAATAGACTGTCTAAGTATTTACAGGACTAATTGTGAACTATTCAAATGGTGTGCATCAAGTGGTGGTTGGATCTAAAAATTATTATGGATCCTATGTGATCTTATCATGTTTATATCTAAGTGTAATATTATATTTTACTACTATGTGAGTTATTTTAATGTGTTTAAAGGAAGTCAAAGTGTAATGTGTGCTAAAGTAGACCTAATGGGATTAGGTCTCCATGAGACCTAAACATGAAATGAGGTATATCAGTCCTAAAGGGACTCAAAGAACATTTGATCCATGTTTATGATATTTTATAATATATTTTCCATGGTTTACCTAATAAGGTAAGGGTGTTTGGCTGACCAAGAAGGAAATGAACAAGAGACTTGTATAAATACAAGATAGTTTTAGGCTTATTGAAGTGTGTAGAGGATAAGCAAATAAAATAATATATTACAAGAGTAGAATGAGGTCATGTAGACCATAATAATGGTGTATAGATATATTCATTAATATATAATAGGAGGTTTGAGTATGGAGATCAAGGTTATATGACCTAATCAATCTTGAAGAGTCCTAGTAGAGCAAAGAAGCCTAAAGGCATTTTTAAGAGGGATATAAGTGTGTGAAGAGATTTATAAGGTTATCATCATATATTGTATTAGTGACTAGGTGTTATAAATTTGATCAAGGTTTTTAGGTGGTTGAGTTGTTGCTTGGTCATCTAGGGGGTTGGTGCCTCCTTACAAGTGGGTGCTTGCTAAATCCTAGCTAGGTTGGTGCTTAGCTAGTTGGGGTTGGTGTTCCATGTGAGGTTTGTGCTTCAATAAAATTGATATTTTTTATTATATTAATATGTTTAATTTTTATTTATTAGTGTGTTTTCTTCCCCTTGAGGGTTCCAAATATATAATTTGTGTTATCTTGTGTTCTTATGTTTCATGCATATGTGGATGGTTACTTAGTCATTATTTGATATACATATTTGAATTAATGTTCATTAATGATTAAGTGGTATTGTAGTAAATGTTTTAAAGAATGATTCAACCCCCTCTTAGTCATTATGCTTATAATAATTGGTATCGGAGCATGTCCTTTGAGATAGGCCTAATAACCTAAAGGTGATCGTAAGATGTATAAGCATGGATTGTGATGATGATAGTGTTTATTATGATATAAATTAAGGTTTATTCATATACATTTATAATGGATTTTTTTATAAATAATAATATTCTATGAAAGCTTATAGTATAGATAGTGGTTACTCAAGCAACATGTTAGGAGATAAGATAGGTCTTGTGATGCAAGGGCATCTTTGTGGACCCCAAAATGGATTCAATTTTGGATTGAAGTTATCTTTTAGGTCCTATTTAACTTTTATTAGTGATCTATAATAGCACAAGTTGCATAAAATTTGAATTATGGAGTTTCCCTCCAAAACTACCATGATTTAAAAATTTGAATTTGTAAACCTTATGGAAGGATTTATATGCATTATATAAAAGTGGAAAAGGTTAGAAACATGATCAAGAGGTGTTTACGATGTCTTAGGATAATGAAAAATATACTTAATATGTTATTTTTTCTTTAGACATGATCATTCATCAGGTATATTGGTAAAACATACAAATGCAATGTAATTTAAAACACTTATACATGGGAAACCTCCAAGAATTAGTTAATCCTCTTGGATTAGCTTTAGGAGAGTAATTTTTGATGTCATAGTGATTTATATTAGAAGGAGATAGTTAATTAATATGTATTCAAATAAAGTTGATAAATAATGAACTGTGTTATATGAATTTTTGAGTGCATTGATGTTGCATGGCTGAGATAGAGTATTTCATTGCTTGAATACTCAAGGTGGTGATTAATTTCAAATATATGATTTTTTTAATTTTTGTTATAAATCTTAATCTATATTTTGAGATAGATATTAGGTATTTAAATTTCAAATAAGTTCCTTATAAGAAGATAGACAGGTCTATCCAGCAATGTGTGAAAGTATGCAAATCGCTCAATTGAGAATGTGATCTTTATCATTGACTACTATGTTGAATGGGGAGATGAAATATTTTTTAGTGTTAAAGAAAAATTGTGTGACCTTCAAGAGGTCTAAAAGGTGGTGAGTTTCAATTTATCAATGTTCTTTATCATTGTTAGCATACAAACTAGAAAACCTTGATTTGAAATACTGAGTCATTTAAATTAGATCATATTCTAAGTCCCAAAGTGATTCAAAAGTCTTAAGATAGTTTTTTAATGTGTAAAATAATTCCATATAGGAGATAGATACTATTGGAAAGTTTGAGTAAATCAAAACCCTGAGTAAAACCTTGCTAACCCCTATTATCTGCCATAAGATATAGTAAAGAAAGACTGGGTTTTATTAATAAAGACTATTTCAAGCATTAAGATTCAAAGGTTATTGAATTAAAATGTTGAAGGGAACCTATAATTTCCTTTTACAACCCTCAGGTTTTTTTGAAACCATTTATAGTTTAATATATTAATTTTTGACCACTCTCAGCCTGTGTAGTCTCCACAAACCCTATCAACTATGTTTTCGCTCATTTTAGTAAAAGTAACAATTTAAAAATTACTAAAACTTGTAAAATTTTGTGTTTGGACATGCCCTATCTAATTAAAATAGTTTTAGGATAGTACAGTACCTGTAGTATGGACTTCTAGCAGGGGGTCTTGAAAAAGATCTAAAGAAGGCCTAATTTGGAAGGTTACAAAGGTAAAAGTGGACCTAGGGAGTGAGATAGGTCATAAAAAATTGATGAAAATGTGTGTTTAAACAATAAAAATAATATTATAAAATTTTAAATTCATAATTATTGGTGCTTTTCTACACTAACCCATTTGTAGGTAGAAAAGGGTTACAAGGAATGTTACTTGGAAAGGCAGAGTTGCATGAGTTTAAGTGTTTTAGATAGTTTAAAAAGAGTTAGAGAAGGTTATTTGAGAATATTTTAATCAAGATAAATACCTTTTAATCTTTTAATAGTACTAAGAAATTATAATTTTTCATGGTGGATAAATCCTTAAGTCTATGACTAGTGAAGTGATCCTTTGTTATAAGGATAAGAAAGGGAAAGCTTTTGTAATATTTGAATCATTTTGTTATTAGATTAAAATGATGTTTATAGGATAATCATAAGATAAAAAAATGGTAGTAAGGAAAATACAACCTATAATATCTCAAAAAATGCAAGTTAATGTGGTGAATTTGGTCATTGAAATGAGGAATATGTAGGTTAGAATGATAGCCATGGAGATAGCTCAAAGAAGAAGGATCATAGATGAGGATGATTGTGATAGAGAAGAGAAATATCCTAGATAATAAGAGGAAGAAAAAAGATAATATAGAGTGGAGGAAATATTGATCAAAGCCATGATGAAGATGGGCTCAAAACCCAAGCTAGGTGTGTCAATATATGAAGGCAATCTAAATGTGGATGAGTTAGTGGATTGGATAGTAGACATGGATAAGTATTTCAAGTATGAGGAGGTGTAAGACACCAATAAAGTGAAATTTAGAGTTACAATATTGAGAGGACATACTTCTTTGTGGTGGGATAGAATCCAAGAAGAGAGAAGGAGAAGAGGAAAAGCTAAAATTTAGTCATGGGATAGAATGCTTATGAAGATGAATAAAAAATTCATTCCCAAGGATTACCACCCACATTTTTTATGAGGTTTTATAATATTAGACAAAAATAGCATTCAATAAAGGAATATACCAAAGATTCTCATAGATTGACAATCAAAATAGGACACTTGGAAGAGGATGATGAGAAGGTATTAAGGTATCTGAATGGTCTCAATTTCTCCATACAAGAAGAGATCAATATATTAAATTTGAAAATAGTTTAATAATAATACCAAGAAGCTTTTAAATCTAAAGAGAAGTTGTCAAAAATGCATACGCAACAAGCAAGAGGAAGAGGTAAACAAGTGAGAGGAAGAAGAGAGTATGATAGCAAGAATGCATATGAGGAAGGTGAAAGCACTATAAAAAGACATGAAACATAGCCAAGAGGTAGTTATAGAGTTAGGAGACCATATTATAGAGGTAGAGATTCATCTAGAGGAATATGAACTAGTGGTTTCATAATAAAATGTTTAGAATGTAACAAGTATGCAAGTCATAAATATTGGGAGTGTCTAAAGGAGAAGCAAGAAAGGAGATATAGGAATGAGAGAAAAATCAAATGGTTTAGACTATAGAGGAAGAAAGTGTTGGATCAAATTCATGTATAGTATCACTTGAAGAAGGAGAGTCACTCTTGATGAAAAGGACATTGTTGAAGCCACCAAAGGATAAAGACCCTGAACAATGAAGAACACTATTCCAAACAACATGTAAGTCCCATGATAAATATTGTAAAATGATTATAAATTTAAGAAGTATGGACAACTTGGTTTCAAATGATATGGTAAGCAAGGTTGGTCTCAAAATATTACCTCATCCTACACCTTACAAATTTTCTTGGCTTAAGAAAGGATATAGTGTGCTTGTTAATGAATAATGCTTAGTATATTTTTAGATTAGAACATATAGGGATCAAGTTATGTGTGATATCATCCCCATGGATGTTTTTCAAGTACTACTAGGAAGGCCTTAGTATTTTTATAGGTTAACTAGTCATTATGGGGTGAAAACACCTATTCTTTGGAGCACAAGGGAATCAAGTATACATTATTTCCTTTGAAAAATGATGACAAAGTTGTTGCTATATTTTCTAAGGTATTGGTTTCAAGTTACAAAGAGTTGGTAAAGAAACAAGATTAAGATGTGAAAATGGATAAACATCCCAAGGAGATTGAGGTAGCCCAAGCTGAGGAATGTGAACCTATGTCAAGTAAAACTTCTTCAAGTAAGTTTGTGAGTGAGTTATTTTTAAGTTTGTCTCAACATTTGGTAAATATTTATAGTTGTGAACTAATAGAAGGAATGATAGGAAAACTCCAATGCATTAGATAAAGTCTTGAAAAGGAAAGAGATGAGTAGTGTACAGTAGGTCCAAGAAGGATATCCAAATGAAAGCAATAATATGAGAGTGTTAAATCAAGATAATGAGAATGTGAAAGAGAACATGCAGTCCTTGTGTATGAAGGAGGTAGAGGGTAGTTATGAAGATGATATAAATCAACAAAATAATCACTTATGCAATAAAATGACATGCAATGGCTAAACAATTAATATGCAAGAGGTGAAGTGTAACCAACAAGGAAAATGGGAGAAGGATAGAGAAGACACATTTTAGTAGTAGTGTCTTATGTAATTCTGACTAAATTTTACTTTTTAGGTAAAAATGGGGCACCCCTAGTCAAAAAAGCTTTATTTTTAAACCTATAATAGGGTATGATGTATTGTCATGAGGTGTTTTATAAGTTATTTGATGTCAATTAATGTTGTACTAGCTTTGGTCTATTAGTTTCTAGGTCCATTTATCATTTTGGGTGATTTTAAGGTTAACAAAATAGTGAATTTAATTATTTATATGGATTTATTGGTAAATTTTTAAGTGTAAAATAATTTTTTCATGTGCCATGTGTCTTATGAGGTCTTTATTAATTGTCACTAACTAAAAATTGTTAGGGTACTTAGAAAAAGGTAGTTTTCATGAAGAAATGGAAGAGGTTGGCACTCCTACGACCTCATTGGGAAGTGTGTCACTTATAAACTATGTAAATTTGACTCTTAATCTACCTTTCACTCATTTATACATTTGAATTTCTTTTGAAGTGCCATTTTTGGCCCAAATCCATTCTACTGCATTTTTGCCCTTCTTGGTAGATTGAAGTGACACTTAGGTTTTTAATTGGTACAGTTATCACAAGGGGTTTTAAGTCAAAAAATTATAGGAGGTAATATTAAACTCAATGATATAAATTTTAATATAAATAATTTTAATAATGATCAACTATGCTTTATGAATCATCCATTTGAAGATGACCTTCCAAAATTGCCTATCAGTCTTTGTATCCTTCATGTTTTGGTCTTATTGGGAGATTCCATACAAACTATCTATTGAGCTTTACTATAGAATATGTTGAAGTCCTTATCAAATTATTCCCACACTTTTTTTATGTTTCATGAGGTTTTTATGTTCTAACCATCTCAATTTTTAGGAGGATACAATTTTTTGAGTTGTAGGTTGTCTTGCATCATTTTCAAGAGTTTTAAGATGGTTCATGGTTCAAAAAAGTTGTTTCAAGCTCACACTAATGTTTCCAAGTATATTTTACTTAACCTTTCTATTTTAATCCTCCTCCTTCAATAAATTACTCATGTTTTGTATCCATATATACACATGTTCATAGTCTACCTATTTAATGCAATTCAAAAGGTGCATTTTTAGAGGTTTAGAAGGGAAGATTTTATTAAAATTAAGATATATTGGATTGATCCAAGATTTAAAAAATTATAAAGTAACTATGTTAGACTTTAAAGGATATTCAATGGTTTTATAATTCCCATGTACCAATTCACTGCTCATATATTTCATATACTACCTCCATGCTTTTCAAAGTGCACATACAACTTATCATGATAATGTCATGCTAAGATATAAACACTGATGGTGGTCTCAATCATTTCAAAACATGAACAATTATTTTGAAAATTTTTAAGGTATATTTTTTACTCATGATTATCAAATTTTAGCTCACTTCCAAATCTCTCACATTATTGCCTATGTATGACAGTATTGACCTACAGGAAGCCATTGATAGGGAACAAGGGACCCTGGAGAAATGTGAAATAAGAAATGAAACTACCATCCAAGTGAGAAGTGTATTTGAATCCATATTTTTATACCTAATTGAGACATATTATGTACAAATTAAGCATGTATTGCTTGTAAAACATAAGAAGACTGATAAAGGGATTCTTTCTCTTAAGTAAGGAAAATAGATGTCTAAGGTCTTTTGGTGAAATCCACATAATAGAGATACAAGGTTGTTTGTTTCATCAAATGACCCTTTGGGAAGGAAAATTAATATGTATTATTATGATATAAAGTTCTAAATTATTCTCAAAAAGTGCTAAATTCTCTCAGTATTGTCTACAAGTTTGAGACTAAAAGAAGACTTATTTCACCAAAGTTGCAATTGAGAATTACTTCCATGATTATATGGTTTAAATGATTGAATAATATCTCTTATTACCTAAATATCATCAAAACAAGATGATAATTAATTTCATTGGCCTTCATATACATATTGGTGTATGTACAAATAGCTTAAACACTCATCTACAACTATAAGATGAAAGGTACCTTGAAGTAACAATTAAAAAGGGATAATTTTGAGAGAATGTAATTAAAAAAAGTATGAATAAGTGTCAAGTTAATATAAATAATTAATTAAGGTATCCAAACTTCATGATCAAGATCCTAGCAAAAAATTCACACCTACAACCAACTGTAGCTAACTGAGATAGTGAACTTGATGTTTTCATGATGTTTTAAGAGCATTCAAGAAGAGTAATAGAATGAGCATGAATTTTTATGACCATATTTGATTAAAATAAAACTTAAACATCATGAAAATGTGTAATTTAATCTATTAATAACATACATGGGTCAATTATGTTGGGTATCTCAGTCAAAATAGTGGACAGACAATGAGTTAGAAACCTTGTATATGTGATGATCTAGCCCAAGTTGGAGGAAATAAATGGTTAAAAAAATGATAAATAAAACTTATAGGAATTTTTAATGTCTTATATAATGTATTCAAGGTTAATAAATTCACACACATAAACCTATAAGACCCTAAAAGGGCTCTCACACAGTCAACTAAATGTGACTAGGTAGATAATGAGTAGGTTGTTTAATATGAAAGTGTATAAAGATGATATTAAAATGTATAATACAAGGTATAATGATACCAATAAACCCAAATATTAATCTAAACATTGAGTTAAATCCTATTAATTTCAAAAGGAGCAACCTATAGATAGGGGTTACTGTGAGGAAGAAAGTGTAGTCCAAAAGATATATAGTTTAAAAAATTAGAAATACATGGTAAATGTAAATCAAAGGATTGAAATATTATTTAAAGATATAAATATAATATTTTATCAATTAAATTAACCATATATATGTAAAATTCACTTATAAGGGCCAAAGAGGTAGGGGCAAGCTAAGTATCTCAGTCATACATAAGGAAACTCAGTTTGAGCCCAAGGAATGGATAAGGTTTCAAAGTATAGGGAAATATAAAATGATTATACATATCATTTTTCATGGGAATAATTGTAATTTATTGACCTAAACATAAATTAATCATAAGTGAACCTATAGGTGGACCCTTATTTTAAAGCAAACACAGTCAGGTATGATAACACAGTCCTGACTAGGTAGTGTGTATGAGAGGAAGAGTATATGATGAGTAAGGGCATTAACCAAACATGGAAAAATATATCATGGTAAATACCAAGAAAATAGGATTAATTTAGATATAAAAATGAATAGAAATAACCCTCACCTAAGGCAAACTCAGTCCATGAGAAGTAAACCCTATATACAAGCCTTTGCATAAGTTAGTCTTATGTTTTGGGCAAGTTAAGGGGTCATATGACTTAATAAAGAGATAAAAAAATTTATAGGTCATTATGGAAAATTTATTAATCCTATTCTTGTTTTTTTTTTCAAAAAAATATGGGAATAACCCACTATTTTGTCTCAGATAGCGGGTACTTCCCCTTAATGCAAACCCTGGTAAATTTGAGGGAGACTGACAAAAGATGAATCCAAATGGTTTAGAGACTTAAAAAAGTGGTTGTGAAATATTTAATACACCTAATAAAAAAATAATAACTTTTAAATTAATATTTAAACCAAACAAGGTACCCTACACTCCTACGTTTGTAATCATATTCATGAAGCAAGGGTATGCCTAGGTCTGAAATGACAAGTCATTTTCATTTCCAACATGAAAAAATAATATAAATGGATTCAAACATGTATATGTAGGAATTAAATGTGTTTCTTAACCATAAATAGGCAAAATAATCCATCAAAGTTTATTCTAAACTCTAAGATATAGTCAAACTTATTAAGCAAGGATTAAACATAAGGCATAATGAGGAGTTAGTCTCACTTCCATCATGAAATATGATTTATATACTATTGTGACATGTTAATGGGATAAAAAAATGTGTCCAAGATTTTGGAGTGAAGAGAAAACATCAAAATATTATTTTTGAGCCTAAAACTACTCAGACTTGTGTAAAATAATGAAAACAAGCTTGATAGGAGAAGTTCCAAAGCTCACATCTTGCATAAGGCCTTGTATGGAAATCTGAGAAGTTTAAGTATATTGAGGGAGGTCTTGAAAAATGTTTTTGTGATTTTTTTTTGTAGGTTAGATTTCATATCTTTATGAACCAACCTTAAGACCAAAAATAGGCCTAAAACCTACTAAATCCTTATCTAAGACCAGTTTGGGAAAATGAGCTTGGAAAGATAGTTTCAAGGCATAGTTTGACCATAATGGATATTCTATGTTTAATAGGACTCTCTTAGGCTCACTCTCATGCTAACTATATGTACAAAATTATACTAATGATGGTATAAAGATGCTTTTCCTCACTATTTTATGTGTTTTTAGGTTATAGGAAGTTTTAAGAGATGAAAATCACATGGATTGAAATATTGAGACTTAATATAACTACCAATGTAATTTTAATGCATTTAAAATGTTCCTAAGTGTCTCAAATAGGTCTTCCAACTTAGTGAGTGAAAACTAGCCTAATGCACAAGTTAGTGAGAGGGGTAAAAAGCTTCACTTGAACTAATTTTAAAGATTATCTAATGCGTCTAGGACCATGGAGGGACTTTAAACTTTTCATTCAATCCCTCCCATGTATTTTCATGAGAAACTGAAGTCATTTTGGATTCTAAGTGTCTAAGGTGCATGAAAGAGTAGTTTTCTAAACATTAGAAGATGAGGCTCACTTTCAAAGGTTTATAGAGGACCAAGAATGCAACCAATACATGGAGAGGAATTTTTTAGAGTCTCCCCTTCCATTCTATCATTTTTATTTCTCCTTATCAGTTATATGACGTTCAAAAAATCCCAATCATGAAGGAAATATTTCTATGTAAAAGGAGGAGTTTTGTGCCACTTTACATAACTTTGATGACTTGAAATGACACTTGGACTTCATGATATTTCATGGTTATAAAAATATCTTATTACCATACATATATAAATATTTTTATCAACTTGACAATGGCCCTTGTGACCCTTGGACTTCTCTCTTTTTCTCTCTCTATCAAACTCTATAAGAGTTAGCCATTTTGGCATTGTATGGATGTTCCACCTGAGTATGGAAAATCCCTACTCATTTTTATACCTTTTCATCAATAAAATGACTAAATTTTACCTCTTAAATGACTTTAATTAGTTTTTTTTACTTGATTTTTTGGTTTTCTTAGTGAAGACTATGGATTCCTTAACAAGTTGTCATATTCTTTCACATATTTGCAACATCTTCTTGCAAGGCATGTGAAGTGTTTCAGGAGATGTTCATGTTTAAGTGAGTTTATATTTTTGTCAGATACATTCAAGTCCTATTGTCTATTCATTTATCATAAGACATTATTTAATAACCTCATAATGTAATATTGATGCAAGAAGACTTAGATTGGAAATGTGTATGTTTTAGCTAGTTTCTTGGTCTCAAGTGTAGACTATAATTGGTTGGAAGTCATTAAATTTATTTGGTGTATCACCTAATTAGTTTATATTTTATTTCAATTATCTCTCTATCTCCCACCCCCCCCCCCCCCAAAGTTATTTATAGGTTCAACCCTAAGCGGTACATCAAGGGAGCTAGCCCTATCTAGAGACTCACCTCGTTTTTTAAGTTACCCACAAGCCTAGAGGTGATTCCATTGTTCTAATTGGATGAGGAGAGATTTGAATATATTAGAATGTTGAAAATGCAATTTAAAATAATAATAAATAATGTAATTAATTAGTTTTAAGGATTGGAAGCATGGTTTGTACATCATAAACAAGCAACAAAAGACAACAACTATGATTTCTTTAACAAGTTTGTTACATGTGTAGATACACTATTGAAGATTAAGAAATAGAGGAGGCCTAATTTTGGGGCCCAAAAACATGTTAAAATATATGAGAGGAAATTATCAGAAACAACCTCCAATAAAGAGGTACAAATTAGCTAAAGAGAAAGATATATCAAGTTGACATATATGGCAAATATTATTTAGCTTGGTAGTATGATGCATGGGCATCCTTCTGGACCACAAAATGGATTCAATTTTATCTTGAAGTTGTATTTTATATGTCTCATAGATTATTTAAGTCCTAATTATTTATTATGAGTGATATATATTAGTACAAGTTGCATAAAATTTCAAATATGGAGTCTCCCTCCAAAACTACCACTATTTAAAATCTTGAATTTGTAAACCTTGTGGAATGATTTATATCCATTGTATGAAGGTGGAAAAGGTTAGAAAGATGTTAAATAGGTGTTTAAGAAGTATCAATATAATTAATAATGTCCTTAATATGTTCTTTGGTCTTTAAACATGATCATTCATGAGGTGTATTGGTAAAACATACAAAATACAATGTAATTTAAAATACTTCTATATGGGAAATTTCCAAGAATTAGTTATGCCTCTTAGAGTAGTTTTAGAAGAGTAAATTTTTGATGTCATAGTGATTTAAATTTTTATAAAATAGTTAACTAATATGTAATGAAATAAATTTGATGAATAATGAACTGTGTTATATGAATTGCTAAGTGCATTGATGTTTCATCGCTGAGACAATGTATTTGTGCGATTGAATACTCAAGGTGGTGAGTAATTTTGAATATATGATTTTTTTTATTATTATTATAAATATTAATATCTATTTTTATATTCATATTAGGTATTTAAATTTCAAATAGTTTCCTTATAATAAGACATACATGTATGTCAGGAAATGTGTGAAAGTATGCAGATTGCTCAGTTGAGAATGTGATATTTTCTCATTGACTACTATGTTGAATGGGAAGATGAAACGTTTTTCAGTGTTGGAGAAAACCTTTTTGACATATAGAAGGTATAAAAGGTTGTGAGTTTCAATTTCTCAGTGTTCTTAATCATTGTTAGCATACAAGCTAGAAAACCTTGAGTTGGAATACTGAGTCCTTTAACTTGGATCTTGTTCTAGATCCCAAAGTGATTAAAAAAGTCTTTAGATAGTGTTTTGATGTGGAAAAAAATCCCATATATGATATAGATACTGTTGTAAATTTTGATTAATTCAAAGCCCTAAGTAAAACCCTGCTAACCTCTATTGTTTGCCATAAAATATAGTCAAGAAAGACAAGGTTTTCTTGATAGAGACTATTATGAGCATTAAGAGTCAAATATTATTCAAGGAAAAACTTTCATAGAACATATATAGTAATTTTACAACCCTTAGTTTGGTTTGAAACCATTTCTAGCTCAAGATATTGATTTTTGACCACTCTCGACCTGTGTAGTCTCCACAAACCCTATCAACTATGATTTTGCTCATTATGGGAAAATTAAATCTTGAAAATTTACCAAAACTTGTAATATTGTGTATTTGGACATTAAATAGATAATTAAAATAGTTTTATGAATTTAAAATACCTATAGTATGGACTTCTAGCAGGTGGTCTTGAAAAATGGCTACAAAGGCCTAATTTGGAAGGCTACAAAGGTGAAAGTAGACCTAGGGAGTGAGATAGGTCATGAAAATTGGTACACGTGTTTTTAAAAAATAAAAAGAAGATTATAACATTTCTAAGTCATAATTTATGTTAATTTTCTATACTAACCCATTTATAGGTAGGAAAGGAATACAAGAAATGTTACTTGAAAAGGCAAGTTTTATGAGTGTAAGGTACTTGTTTGAGATAGTTTTAAAAGAGGTAAAGAAGGCTATTCGAGACTAATTTAAGAATGATAAATACATTTTGATCTTTTAATAGTCCTAATAAATTTTAATTTTAAATTGTGGATGAATTTGTAAGCTTAAGACTAGTGAAGTGATCCTTTGTTCTGAGGATAAGAAAGGGAAAGCTTATGCAAGCTTTACATCATGTTGGTTCTCATGTGGTTGATCAAAGTAGTAAGAATGAAGAATTTACTAAGAATAATAAGGATGAAAAGATCATTCATGATCAAATAATAAACTAAGGTTGTCTATTTTCTACTATAAAGCATAATTCAGATTTTAAAGAATGTCAAGAGTATTATGTGTCATCTCAAAAGGATGATAAAGAGGCGAAGTCAAAGGTCAAGCCTAAATTTATAGTCAACCATAGAATTGTGTTGAAGAATATTCAATATTATTAGAGTATGGAGATTTGAGAATCTACTAAATTTGTGTTGTTCTAGTTCCCTATGGAATGGGTGACTCTATTAGGCTTCATGGAGACACTCATTAGTAAGAGGAAGTATTGTGGATGCTTGTTGAGCTTTGACTAGTGTTTTATGTGAATAAGGTTTAAATACATGTGGAATATTATTGAATCTCATCTAGAAGTATAGTATTTTGGCATGTTGAGATTTGGTATTGGTACCAAGGTCCTTGATCTATGTTGGAGATGGTATGTGTGTACTATTGATTCATATGGTGAGTAATTTGTGAAAACAAAGGGGGAACATGGTTGTGTAGTTTTGTATGATATTTATTTGTTATGTTATTTCATTGATTAATATATGATTAGTATAATGGGGAGCTTAGTATCTAATCATTATTTTTAAAGAGAGTGGTTTCATTTATTATCTAAATAGAGGTAAGCATGGAATTAGGAAGAGCATGATTTCTAAGATGTTTCATGATTTTGTTTGTTAAGAAATTTGTGAGAGAGATTTGAGTGTTCTATGTGCATCAATATGACCTTAAGGTCATAGAGAACCAAGGAACATGTTGTATATTATAGGTTTGTATATAATTAAAGAAAAAAGTTATGATATAGGTCTATCATAATGAAGCATGTAAACGTAGATCTAGTTGATAGAGTGATGCAAGGAAGATGTAATAATGAGGTCTATGATATGGTGACTTGAGAAACATGAAATAGATAGATTTATTGATGAATAGAATATTAGATACCATATGGACATGACATGAGTGATCTCTACTCCAATATGGAGGACTCGATTATTCTCTTAGAATAATATCTTTTATTGTAGATAGACCTAATAACATGGTGGACAAGAATTAATTATAAAGATATTTTATACTAATAGGAATTGAGTGTGATTTCTCTAGGAATTTTGAGATGACCTTTGGGTCATGTATCATAAGTCTATATACTCAATATGCCTTGGTTGTGTGAGGTGAAGGTGATCAAGAAAGATAGAAGTCTGG
Source organism: Torreya grandis (assembly GCA_037957365.1). Classification (NCBI taxonomy): domain Eukaryota; kingdom Viridiplantae; phylum Streptophyta; class Pinopsida; order Cupressales; family Taxaceae; genus Torreya; species Torreya grandis. Next base: position 522,561 of record JARHVA010005115.1, on the reverse strand, counting down.
TAGATAGTAAACTAGGTGTTTGACAAACCTAATGAGTAGTGAACTAATACGAGAAGGGTTATCATGTTGCATATGGAGTTAAAAATGTCTTATGGAGCTAAGAGGATGATAATAGGAGTATTTATGGTGTGAAAAAAGGTTAAAGGTCCAATAAATCATGAATGAGGTTAGAAGAGTTTGGTATTCATTATGTGAATTCAAAGGAGAGTATGGACATAGGGGGAGTTTATTAGCTCTTTTATTTAAAGTATCAAGAAAAATATGTGAAAGTTTAGTCAAGATGTAGATGAAATAATAGACATCATTTATTGAGGATCAACTCAAACATCCTAGAAGTTGTCTAAAACAATTGGTATAAGCCTAAGGTGAGTTTTTGGTGAGTATTTGATTATGTGGTTTATTGAAGTTCAGGTCCAAAGATCATATAGGTATTTATGGAAGACCCTTTTTCATTAATGTCAAATGGGGAGAAAGACTAGTTTAAGGGAGAAGAGATTGATTAGGCCATAGTGTGTTTTTCCATCAATGATAAAGGGGGATTTTTTATCATAGTTTTTTCATTGATGTCAATATAATATAATTAATATCAAAGTATGTTATCATTGATGTCTAGATGCATCTGAGGGAAATGCATGGTGAGTGGTCTTTGATGTATGAGCTTGTGAGTCTGATGTGATAAGGTTCTTGTGACAATATTATGAGCATTGAAGATATGTAGTAGTTTCCATGATAAAAAAAGTTACAAGTCTAAGTGTCTCATATTTGCTTGGTTGATGTTGTGTTAAGGTCATTACATGGAAGGAATAGGTCAAGGTATCAAGGTATGTTTTAAATCTTTGTCTAGACCTTGTGACAAAGTATGTGCATAGTGAAGCTTGGTAAACTGAATGAGAAAAATATTGTGAGAGGTTTATTGGAATTGAGTGATCATGTAAAGAATATGTACCTTCATAAGTGTTTTAAGGTCAATAGTTAAGTTCCAAATGCTTGAGAAGCCTAGTCATAGCAAGCATAGTCATATCATGAGCATGTGCATGGTGAGTGTTGTTCCCAAAATCTATCACTTAGTTTTTGGTACAATGTATGAACCATTTTTGGTCTTGCAGGCCAAAAATCCTCCCTTCCCTTCTTAAGAAATTATTATGAGCATTCAAATTCTCTATTTTTCAAACATTTTCAGCTAAAGGACCCTGTAAATAATTTCTACGCACTCCATAGGCTTAAATCTATGGAATTTGAAGGATGATTTCTATGGACTCATATCTATGGACTCCATAGGCTTAAATCTATGGACTTTGAAGGATGATTTCTATGGACTCATATCTATGGACTCCATAGGTAGGAATTTATGGACTCTATAGATAGGTTTCTATGGACTCCACAAGCTAGATTTATACAGACTCTTTTAAAGTTAGAGAAAACTACGAACTCAATTCTACGGACTTTGCAAAATTGAGTTCTAAGGACTCTACAAGAAGAAATCTATGGACTCAAATCTACAGACTCTACAAGCAAAACTATGGACTTTGCAAAAAGAAATCTATAGATTCAGTGTCTATGAACTTCAAGGCTTGAAAACTATGGACTCTGTAGACATAGTTTTTATGGACTCCGCTAGTTCTATGAACTTATTTCTATAGACTTTGTAGGTTAGTTTTTATGGACTCTGTAGGAAAGAAACAGGTTCTCAACACTTAGCCATTTTTCAAATCAGGAAGTTCAAAGGAGTCTTTTTAAAGCTAAACAAGTGCCCTTGTGGAGGGCACTTAGCCATCCAAAATTGACCCTTGAAACTTTTCCAAAAGGCAACCTTGGAGGTCAAACAACCCTTTTAGAGGGAAAACGAGGAGTAGATGGACCATTTCAAAGGCCAAACAAGCAAAGGAATTCCTTCAGAAGGATTTTCCATGGCAAATTTATCAAGGCAATTCCTTTAGACAAAAAGTCTAAAGGAATTCCTTTAGACTTTTTTCTAAATCAATTGGCCCAACCAAAGAATGAAGCTCAAGGGAAGCAAGTGAGAAAGATGCAAAGGTGAAGGAAGATTTCCTTCAGACAAAATATCCAAAGGAATTCCTTCAAACATTTTATTCGAAAGAGTTAGAGCCCGAAGACCACCCAAAGCCAAAAGACTCTGGAGACCACCTGAAAGATGACCTCGAAGGGCATGTACCCTTGTGGGGGGCTCTCAACGACCAAAATAGGCCTTTCTTAGGACCCAAAAGGGATTCCTCTCCTTCGGGAAGGATCAAACCACAAAGCTAAAAGAATTTCCAAGGAAGATGATGGGCCCACAGATGTCAAAGTTAAACATCGTGAACTAGCCGTTAGGGTCTAGACATCTGGTGACATCCTTGTAGCCATCAAATTTAGGGAAATAAACTAGCCATTATTTTTCAATCGATGATGGACCTGGAGACATCAAATTTGTGGCAATAAAATAGTCATTGATCTTTGCAGGCTTAAGCACGGACCTGAATACATTCAATGGCCAAGGCCAAAAGGAAGAACCGCTAAGAGGAGAATCCAATAGAGCTAGCAAGGCTAAGGATATAGCCCTAAGAGCTCGAATACTAGGAAAAGATAACTAAAAAGGGGAAAAGATAGCCCGAATGGCTCAAATCATAGCAAAAAGAAGGAAAGGCCAAAATATCTATGCAGTAGTTATTCCAGTAGGTGGAATAGTCTACAAAGTAGATTTTTGAGCCCTTAAACATTGAAGACACAACCTATTTGTCTCCCTTAGAGTAAAGACAAAAGGGATAGCTATGTAGACACAAGAGGAAATAGACTAGATGACCTAGACCTAGGAAGAGACATTTGAGATGACTTAACATGCCATAGTTAAGGTATCTGCCATGTTTTTAGCATGGTCCTTTTGACAAAACTGAGGATGCATTCAAAGCATTGAATGCAACATGGGTTGCTTCAAGGAAAAAAGTGCTAGTATTTTTTGGGCTATTATATATTGTAAATCCCTTCTTTTTGGAAAGGAGATCTTTTTGGTTGAAAGAAGGAAAACTCTGCCAAAATTGAGAGGCTATCACTGAGACTTTGAACTCAAGTTGTTAATCATTTTTCTTTGTTTGAATGAGAAAACAAGTTACATTTAGACTTTGTGCTATCATAGCTTGTATCATTCAGGAGACTGTTCTTATGTCTGTGTGTTCTTTTCCATTTAATGAAATAAGCAGAGCTAGTGGAGATAATCAAGAAGATGTCATGAAGCCAACTATGGAAAGACTTTGTGCTGTCTGTAATTGCCTTTAATGTGTTTCTTTATTTTCTATTTCTATGTAAAAGACCTTGGGATGACTTTGTGCCCTCATTGTCTTTCGTATTTCACTCTTTGGGTAGCTGAAGTGGAGACTTTGTACTACACTTCATTCTATTGGTTATTGTATCTTATTACCAATCACTTATCCATACTTGAAATAACTCTTGTTGTTTCCTGCAAGACCACTTCTAAAAGAAGAGAAGTACCTACAGTGTCTTCACTAGGATTTCTCCTTTGTCTTTGAGCATCATCCATGAAAAAAGAGAGATGGGTGGTGATACCCTACCCTTGAGTGTTATTTTCTACATATATATATATATCTATATATATATATATAGCCCCTTCATATTTAATAGGGAACTTCCCCTTGATAAGAGGAGAGATTTGTACCCCTTTTGATGTAGTAAACATGCACATCTGGCTGACCAATCTTCCTTGCTGTGGTTGATCAGACCTATTTTACTCATCAATAAGCTGGTGACAAAATATTCACCCAATAGTTTTTTGGCAACTCCACTAGGGATCAAACAAGTAGTTCTTATCCTTATCCATTATATACTTTGGTGACTCCCATCTAGGTCTTACCAATTATCATTATAGTCTTATCCATTTCCATTATATAATCTGGTCTACAAACTAGAGCTGTTAGGGAAGAATAAGTAGTTTTAAGCCTCAAGCTTCAAGCTAAAGTAGGGATAGTTCTTTTCCATTTTTAGTCTTCAATCTAGAAACTCCATGCTAAACCAGAAGTTAGAGAGACCAAGGTGTTGTTGACTAGGTCTTTGAGTTGGTGTAGCAAGAAAATTTTGATTTGTTTCCTCGACAACCTCAAGTTCAATGATCTAGGAGTGTTCCTCCCATCCATACTAGGTCACCAATACAAGGTAGAGTTTCTTTTTCTATTATCAGTAGAGATTTACCTATACATACTCCATCCATATTTGTTATCCCTACTTTCCATAATCTAATCATGGCATCTCAAGGCCCTTGGGGTAACTCTTTTGGTCCACTCAATCTGACTCCACCTCTACATAGACTTCCATGTAGTTTAAGGAAGAATTTTCCCAAATTCTTTGATGATGGGAATGTTCATCTTGGTGAACACATTGTAGCCTTCAGCATATCTTGTGGTGTGAGGTGTAGAGTATGAAGACATAGAAGTCAGGCTATTCATGGAGACACTATAAGGCACTACTGCAGATTGGTTCTACCATCTACAAGCTCAGTCAGTGACTAATTGGGACACACTCAAAGCCAAATTCAAAGCCAAGTTCAAGCCTACAGAAGATGTGCATGCCTTATTGGCCTAGCTCACATAGATGAAGAAGGAGCCTCATGAACGTATGAGGGATTTCATTGCAAAGTTTGACAAGTTAAGGAATCAGATTCTTACCATTGCTCAGCCAACACTTGAAAATTTCAAATGCTTCTTCATCAACTCACAGCTACCTAAAGTGAGTTTTCTGCTAAGACGTGCTTACCACATAGACCTTGTTACTCTCAAGATTTGGCTACTGAGGTAAAAGATGACCTTATCTTTGTAGGAAAGATAAGGAGATATCTTAACAAATGTAAATCCTCTTCATCTTTAGAATACTCACCTTGAACGACCACTAATCCAATGGTGCATCAATTGGCCAATGAGTTACTTGCTCTTAGAAAGCAAATGGTGCAATTAATGTCATCTAATCCTTCATATAGAGATGCACCAAGGAGGATCTTTTAGAATCAATCATACCAAGGCAATGTGGCCAAGAATCAAGGACAAGCAAATCATCTTCCTCCCCCATAGGGGAACCTGGCCATTGAAGCACCTCCAACTAATTAACCAATTGGATATCTAGAAATAGAACATGATTCCTCTTTCCAACTTGAGTTTGATCAAGAAAATGATGTTGATCTCTTCATGAAATACCAAGAAGAATCAGCTGGCAACTCTAACATTGGTTATCAGGATGAACCCAAAAGTGAAGGTAAAGCAGCTAAAGGATCATATGCTATTTTCACATGGTCCAAGAACCAGTCAGCCCAACAAGCTGATAAAGAAAAGATAGAGGAGCAATCTTAGCCTATAATTTCAATTGCTAAGTGGGGAACCACCTTGCCTTTCCAGCCCAATGACCAGGTGATTGCTAGAAAAGTAAGTGCTCCAAACTTGCCTTCACCTTCAACTTCAAATTTGCAGATCAATCTTCATCATCCTAAAAACTAGAAGGATAAAATCCCTTCCCCTCTTCATAGTTCATTTCAGATATTTGACATAATTGACCATGTCAAGAAAACTAAGATCCAAATGTCTAAATTTGAATTTTTGCAATCCAACCCTAATCAGTTGGATAAATTGGTTCAATGTGTAAAGAACCAAACCATCCCAGCAAGACAAAAAGCTAAGAAGGTAACTCATGATCCCCCAAGGAACATGTCTATCCCAAACAACCTTGTCTTTACTCCTTTTGATGCCCCTAGGAAAATAGAGCCTTTTTATGTTTCCCTATTGATAAATGGTCATAAGTTGATCAATTGCATCATTGATTCTAGAGCTTCAGATAATGTCATGCTTGCTAAAGTGGTGGAATCCCTTGGTCTCACACTAACCAAGACATTTGGGAGATGTTTCTCCATGGAGAACAAACTAGTACCACTACTGAGACAAATTAAGGACACTCAATTTGCATTTGTAGTGTTCCCAAACAAAAGAATCAAGATGACTGTCCTGGTGGCTAATGTCTCAGCATCATACGACATCCTTCTTGGCCATAATTTTTGTAAAGATGTTAGTGGTGAGTTGAGCATGGACTTATCTAAGGTGAGAATCCTTGTTAAAGGCATCATGAAGAGGCTAATTCCTAAGAAGGAATTGAAATACATGGTTACTCAGACATCAACGCTTGAAGCTCAAATCTTATTTGAGTCTTTAGGCATGGGTAATTATTTCTTAACCACAGAGGAAGTCCATGATGAACCTAATGCAACTCCTAAATGTGATAGCCTAAAAATACCTTCAGTTGGGACAATAGAAAGGATGGTCGAATGTAGTACAAGTGCTGAGGAATCTTCCCCTCCAAATGAAGAAGAATCTAAGGAAAAATCAGTGTCTGAGGAGGTATGGATTCTAAAATTTGATGGCAGCTGCTCTTCTACCAGTTCAGGTGCTAAAATCATGCTAATATCTCCTTAAGGAGATATTTTTCCTTCATCATACAAGTTGAAGTTTATCAACATCAACAACATAGCTAAGTATGAATCTATCTTACTTGGATTGAAGGTTGTTCGTGACAAAGGTGTCAAGCTTCTTCATGCAAAAAGAGATGTTGAACTAGTGGTTTGTCAGGTGAGAAACCTATATCAAACCAAGAATTAGAGACTATGACACTACCAAAATCTAGTCTGTGATCAACATGAATTCTTTGATGCTTTTAGCATCTCTACCATACCCAAGGAATTTAATGACAGAGCTGATGCACTAGCTATTTCAGCAACTCTCTTAGTTCCTCACCTAGACTTCAAAGGAGATAGGTACACTATTGAGCTGGTCTTTCAACTAGGTATACCTAATAATGTCATTCGTTGGCATGTGTTTAAACATGATAGCCAAATCATTGCCTTCCTAGAGCAAAATTTTAGCTTTGAACAACTACACTTCGAAGGTAGTGAGCCTCAAAAGCTTTAACCAACACCTGAATCAAGTGCAAATGTAGGTGAAGAGTTCCTGCAACTCAAAGGGAATAAAATTCCAAAAGGCCTGGTTTCCTTTGAGATGCTATTTGATAAGCATGACAAATTCATCAAATAGTAGCAGATAAATTCAAGCTCCTCTCAGGAGTTTGATTAGATAAATTTGGGTACCAAGGAAGATCTCAAGATGGTGAACATTGGGAAGGGCTACACTCCTGAGGAGAGATTCAAGTTCACTATTCTACTTTGCCAATACATGGATGTCCTAGCATAATCCTATGATGATTTGAAGTCACTTAGGCTTGAAGAAATTTTCCATGACATTCCTCTCAAAAGCAATTTAGTTCCTTATAAGCAAAAATCTAGATAGTACAATCTATGGATATCAAGTACTATTTTGTTTAAAATATAAAAAATGCTAAATGCTAGGATCATTTTCCCAATCCATCATTCCACATGGATTGCCAACATAGTCCCTGTGAGGAAGAAGAATGGTGAAATTTGCCTTTGTGTGGATTTTAGGAACTTGAATCAGTCATCCTTAAAGGATAAATATCCTTTGCCTATCATGGATCAAGTGCTTCAGACAGTGACTAGTTCAAAGATGTTATCAATGCTAGATGACTTCTTAGGATACAATCAAGTTGAAGTTGGTGAGGTAGACTAGCATAATACTACCTTGAGCACACCTTGGGGCACCTTTGCCTACCAGAGAATGCCATTTGGCATGATAAGTGCTGGGACCACCTTCTAAAGAGCAATGGACTTTGCTTTCAAAGATGAAATGGGTAAGTTCATTATAGTTTACTTGGATGATTTAATAGTCTTTTCTAAGCATCACCCAGACCATATGCACCACTTGTAACAAGTGTTAGAATGCTACCACCAGAATGACATTTCTCTTAACCCCAAGAAGTCTATTTTTGGAGTGACAAAAGGAAATCTTCTTAGACACATTGTGTCTCGAGAAGGCATAAGGATTGACTAAGACAAGGTCAAGTCCATCTAGGAGCTTACTTTGCCCATGAGTAAGACTGTAGTTCACTCTTTCTTCAAAAAAGTGAATTTTTTACAAAGGTTCATCCCTAAGTTTGCTGAGAAGACTCACCATATTGTGGATATGATGAAAGGAAATGACACTTTCAGCTACATTGAAGAAGGCAAATTGGCATTCTGAGACATCAAGATAGCTATTGCTCATGCCCCAATTTTGGTTTGTCCAAATTATCCCAAGGATTTCATCATGTATAGTTATGCTTCTGAACATGCTTTCCACAATTTTATTTCAATAGAATAGAGAAGGTATGGAATCTCCCATATCCTTCATGAGTTGTCCTCTCAAAACTCATGAGCTGAAATACTCAAACATGGAGAAGCATGATTATGTAGTGGTCAAGGTGGTAAAGCATTTCTATTTTTACATCCTCAATTCCCACACTACTACCCTAGTTCCTGATACCATGGTTAAATCCATATTAACTTAGTAGGAGTTCAGAACAAAAAGGGGGACTTGGATTTCAAAAATCTAGGAATTTGATCTAGTCATCAAACCAACGAAGTTGGTGCATGGAAAAGGCTTATGCCAATTGATGGTTGGCAATAGACTAGAAGAAATAGGGCATGAAGAAGCAAAAGTGGAAGACATGCCAACAGTCCTCTTTATCTCCACCACGAATGAGTGGTATTCAGATATTGCTCATTTCCTTACTTATGGTGAGTGTACCACCCACTTATCTCATAAAGAAAGGAGGACATCAAACTAAAAGCTACCAATATTTGTCATTTGGGACAACAGCCTGTATAAGAAGAGCCTTGATGGAGTATTCATTCGCTACATGGACAAAGAGCAGCAAAATCAAATTTTGAAGTCCTTCCACAATTTAGCCTGTGGAGGACATTTTTCTACTACTTTAACTACCCACAAAAATTGTTAGAGCCAAGTATTACTGGACTACTTTGTTCTAGGATGCATATATATGGGTACAAAGGTGTGAACTGTGCTAACAGTTCATGGGAAGACCCAAGCTAGTTGCTCTACCTCTCAAGCCAGTGGTGATAAAAGATCCATTTCAACAATAAGGAATTGATTTCATTGGTGCTGTAAACCCATTTTCAAGTGCTAGACATGATTATGTCCTCATAGCCATAGATTACTTCACCAAATGGGTGGAAGTAATTCCAACCAGACATTCTACTTTAGAATTAGTATGTGATTTCTTCAAGGAGAACATCATTTCTAGGTTTGGGGTCCCAACCAAGATTGTGATAGATAATTCTACCTATTTCTCTTCTCATGAGATCACTCAATTTTGTTTTTACTATGGGATTACCCTCTCCCACTCCTCTAATTATTTCCCACAAGAGAATGGCCAAGCTAAATTAAGCAACAAGAACTGGTGACCATTATTAGGAAGCTGGTGGATGATAACCAATGGACATGGCATAAAGATTGGTTGATGCTTTATGGGAAGATAGAATTACACCCAAAAGGCTGATAGGTATGTCACCTTTCCAACTTATGTATGGTCTCATGTGGAGATACCAATCACCCTAGAGTTGCCATCATTGAAATTGTCAAAGGTAGTCGAAGATCAGACATATGAAAGATCCATTGACAAAAGGATCATGTGCTTAACTGAGCTGGATGACCAACAAACTATGGTGGTGGACCGAATTGTTGTACATCAAAGTTTGGTGAAGAAGCTCTTTAACTAGAAAGTGAAATCCTAGGATTTCTAGGTTGGAGATCAAGTCCTTTTATGGGACAAAAGAAGAGAACCAAAGGGAATGCATGGGAAGTTTGATTCCCTATGGAGAGGCCCGTTCACTATCCATGAGCTCAATGGTGAAAATAGTTTCCTATTTAAGTATCAAAATGGCATGCTCTTTTCTCTACCTCACAATGGGTAGCATATGAAGCACTTCAATTCTTGAAGTATTAGATAAGTTCACCTGTACATATGTATATTTGTATAGTCTTTAGTTTTGTTTTGTGCTTTTTGTTGCTCATTTTCATTTTTGGGACCTTTATTTTTGGTTTGCATGACTCCGTATCCCAATAGCACACTCTAAGGCACTAGAGATTCTAGTTTCTACTCCCCTCAGTTGCTTCAAAATCTTAACTAAGGGAAGTTCCCCCAACTAGAGCTAGCGGTTGTTCCCAAAATCTGTCACTTAGTTTTTTGGACAATGTATGAACCATTTTTGGTTCTATAGGCCAAAAATCCTCCCTTCCCTTCTTAAAAAATTGTTATGAGCCTTCAACTTCTCTATTTTTCAAACTTTTTTAGCTAAGGGACCCTATAGATGATTTCTACAGACTCTGCAAGCTTAAATCTACAGACATTATAGGATGATTTCTATGGACTCATATGTACAGAATCCATAGGAAAGAATCTATGGACTCTATAGATAGGTTTCTATAGACTCCGTAAGCTAGATTTTTATGGACTCTTTCAAGGTTAGAGAAAACATAGAGAAAACTATAGACTCAATTCTACGGACTCTACAGGACTGAGTTCTACGGACTCTATAGGAAGAAATCTATGGACTTGTTTCTAAGGACTATATAGGCAAAACTATGGACTCTACAAGAATAAATCTATTGACTCAATTTATATAGACTTTAAGGCTTAAAAACTATGGACTCTATAGACTTAGTTTCTATGGACTCTACCAGTTATATGAACTCATTTCTACAGACTCTATAGGAAAGAAATAGGTTCTCAACATTTAGCCATTTTTCAAATCGGGAAGTTCAAAGGAATCTTTTGAAATCTTGACGAGTGCCCTTGTAGAGGGCACTTAGCCAACCAAAATTGACCCTTGAATCTTTTATAAAAGGCAACCTTGGAGGTTAGACAGCCCTTTCAGAGGGCAAGCAAGGAGTAGATGGACCATTTCAAAGGCTGAATGAGCAAAGGAATTCCTTCAAAAAGATTTTCCATGGCAAAGTTGTCAAGGTAATTCCTTAAGACAAAAAGTCTAAAAGAATTGCTTCAAACTTTTTTCTGAAGGAATTGGCCTAACCAAAGAATGAAGCTCGAGGGAAGCAAGTAGGAAAGATGCAAAGGTGAAGGAATTCCTTCAGACATTTTGTCTGAAGGAGTTGGAGCTCGAAGACCGCCCAAATACAAAGGACTCCAAAGACTACCTGAAAGATGACCTAAAAGGGCATGTACCCTTGCGGGGGCTCTTGCCAAACAAAATATGCCTTTCTCAAGACCCTAAAGGGATTCCTCTCCTTTGAGATGGATCAAACCATAAAGCTAAAGGAATTGCCAAGGAAGGTGACGGGCCTATAGATGTTAAAGTTGAACATCGTGAACTAGCCATCAGGGTCTAGACATCTGGTGACATCCCCACAAGTGTCAAATTTAGGGAAATAAACTATCCATTATTTTTTAATTGATGATGAACCCACAGACATCAAATTTGTGGCAATAAAATAGCCATTGATCTTTGTATGCTTAAGTGTGAACCTGAATACATTCAATGGCCAAGGCCAAAAGGAAGAACCATTGAGAGGAGAAGTTGATAGAGCTAGGAAGGCTGAGGATATAGCCCTGAGAGCTCAAATACCAGGAAAAGACAAAACTAGAAAGGGGAAAAGATAACCTGAAGGGCTCAAATCATAGCATAAAGAAGGAAATGCCAAAATATCTATGTAGTAGTTATTCTAGTATGTGGAACAGTCCACAAAGTAGATTTTTGAGCCCTTAAACATTGAAGACACGGCCTATTTTTCTCCCTTGGAGTAAAGACAAAAGGGACAGCTACACAGACACAAGAGGAAATAGACCAGATGACCTAGACCCAAGAAGAGACATTTGAGATGACTTAGCATGCCACAGTTAAGGCAGCCACCCTATTTTTAGCATGGTCCTTTTGACAAAATTGAGGACAAATTTAAAGCATTAAATGCAACATGGTTCACTCTAAGGAAAAAAGTGCCATTATTTTTTGGGATGCTATATATTGTAAATCCCTTCTTTTTGGAAAGGATATCTTTTTGGTGAAAAGAAGCAAAACTCTGCCAAAATTGAGAGGCTATCACTGAGACTTTGAATTCAGGTTGTTAATCATTTTTCTTTAATTAAATGAGAAAACAAGTTACTTTCAGACTTTGTGCTATCATAGCTTGTATCATTTAGGAGACTATTCTTATGTTTGTCTTATGAATGCGTTCTTGTCCATTTAATGAAATAAGCAGAGCTAGTGGAGATAATCAAGAAGATGTCATGAAGCCAATTGTGGGAAGACTTTGTGTTATCTATAATTGCCTTTAGTGTGTTTCTTTATTTTTTGTTTCTATGTAAAAGACCTTGGGACAAATTTATGCCCTCATTGTCTTTCATATTTCACTCTTTGGTTAGCTGAATTGGAGACTTTGTGCTACACTTCATTCTACTAGTTACTGTATCTTGTTACTAGTAACTTATCCATACCTGAAAGAACTCTTGTTGTTTCCTATAAGACTACTTTTAAAAGAAGAGAAGTACCTATAGTGTCTTCACCATGATTTATCCTTTGTCTTTGAGCATCATCTATGAAAAAAGAGAGATGGATGGTGATACCCTACCCCTGAGTGTTATTTTCTACACACACACATATATATATATATAGTATATAGCCCATTAATATTTAACAGGGAACCTCTTCTTGATGAGAGGAGAGATTTTTCCCCATTTTGATGTAGTAAACCTACACATCTGGCTAACCAATCTTCCTTGGTGTGGTTGATCAGACCTATTTTGCTCATCAGTAAGCTAGTGACAAAATATTCACCCAACACTAAGCATGGATATGTATGTGTAGAGGTATGAAATTGTCTGAGGATCATACAATACATGTAAACAATGTGTAGATTCATCAAGGAGATTTTCAAGGTGAGCCTACAAGGGTAGGACCTACATATCAAGTATGCATCTAGACCTTGACTAGCTTAATGAGATATCATCAATGCATGTGAAGGATGTATGGTAGTATTTATGCATGAGATAGGTTATATGGAATAATAATGACATTATCATCATAACATTAAGGTGTTTAGATCATGGAAGAAGGCATGAAGGAAAGATCAAAGCCTAGTGAGGTATGAAGACTATGGTGTAGAAAGAGAGTGTAAGCCTAATGAGGCATCATGATCTATTATCAAGGTCTAAAAAGAATGTAAAATAGATTTTTTATAACTATATACATTTATTTAGTATGTTATAGAGGTGGTTTTTATATGGAAAGAGTCTTGAAGGTTAATTTCAAGGCCTAATGTGGTTTATAGGTCAAGGTCCAGAGAGCAAAGAGAAAGATGGTGGCCAAATGAGCTATGACATTCAGATTTCAAGATATGAATGAGCATGTGAGAATTTTCAGTGGTGTGGTATATTTTTATAGGTGTATTGACAAATTATAATGTCAAATTTTAAATTTTTAGGCTTGAAAAGTGGTTTTAATGTCTCTCAAATCCATGAAATGAAGGGTTCTCAAATTGAGAAGCAATATCAGGTGTTTATTGGCATGTGTAACCTATGCATCATAACCTAAGTTATTAAGGAGAGATGGGTAAGGGTCTTAAATAATATCTCTAAGAATTATTTTTTAAAATGAGGGGTAGTCTTTTATGAACAATCATTAACACCAAAAATAATGTTAACCCTCTCAAAAAACCTAATAATGAGCTGATGTGAAATATCATGTTCAAAATAGCCTATAATGGTCTAAAATGACTATAAAAACTATTAGATCATGTATTAACCTCTCTCAAAAACCTCTAGGTGTGATTGAGTCTTTAGGTGAGTGAGTGGACCCTACAATAAAGTCTTAGTTTCTCAGAGATTTGTTGTAGCAATTAGAGTTGACCAAGTCAAATTTGCTAAATGGATGGAGGAAAATTTTTGAGAATTTTAGTTTGTGTAAATGGTGGTTTATATGTATTTTCCATCCCTAATGGATGATAAAATATTCATCCAACTTGACCAATCACTAATAAACCTAATGGTGAAAATAGTGAAAAACCTAAGTAGTATTGAGAAGATGTTTAAGGATGTGCTATCATGGAATAAGGATGAATCCAAGTGCATGGATAAAATTTTCAAGACTTTTAGTACATATTCATGTTGGATATAGTTATTGGAAGTCATTGGATATGATTAAAAATTTTCTTATAAATTGACCTATCTAGTTTAGATGAGACAACGAGGTACAAGATTATGAGATTGGTATGCAAGATCAATATTTCCATTTGACCATATTATAGTTATATATGATAGTGGTTTAATTATATAATAATATCATACACATTCATCAAGAGTTTCCTTAAATGGTCATATATGTGATTGAATGTCATTTTCACCATGACTATGCTTTAAGGCAAACTAGTAGTTCTATGTAAGTAAGTTATAATGATGAGTTGGAGACTATATGCTCTGAATTGATGTATCTAATAAATATGGTGTTATTTTTTTTGACCTTCAATTGTTTCCCATGTTTTTGAAGATTTTAATGTAGTGAAATTGGTTGAAATGTTGAAACCAAATGGATTATATAGCTAAGTGAGGTTTGTGAGAGAGAAGGTCAACAAATTCATCTACAAGACCAATAATTTTGTAAATAAAGCTAATGAGAGAGGGGGTGAATAAATTTCCTTAAGAAAATTCTTCAATTTCACTTAAAATCCATGAATCATTAATTTACATACACACACACAGATATATATATATATATATATATATATATAAGAATATATAAAAGCTAACAACATAAGAACATAATATATATGTCGGAAACTTTATTAGGGGATAGAATCCATCAGGAACCTAGAACAATAAACATGCTCTGATACCACTTGTCAGGATCTTTGCTCCACCACAATAAGAGCACATATGATTACTTCTTGTATTAGCAACTAAAAATGGAATTTAACCAGAATCAATAAGTAACTAGAAATATGAAACAACACAGGATATAAGAGACAATACACAATTGTATTATATACACAGAAGAAAATACAATAAGGAAGATGCCACTTCTTCCTCCACCTCAAAGGTTCGCCACTCCTCAAGACCTTCTTCCCTCTCTCTCTTGGTCCCAACAATCAACTCCAGTGTAGAATTGATGTTCACCTCACCAACCAGTCAGTAACACGCTGCCAGTTCACCAAGTACACAACCGTACTCCAAGTAGATCTCCCATGAACCTTCAACCTGCAATTCAATAGACCATACTCACAATTGTACATCTCTCTACACCCTTGAATAACCCTTCTTCAACCAGTACCCCGGTGGATCAGCTCCTTGACCTTGCAGACCTTGTAACTCTCCCTGATCAAACACTCTCAGCACCCCTTTGGAACTAGGAGGAGCTACACTAGCTCTCTCTAAAAGCTCTATGGCTTTCTAGCACACACTTACAATACAACCCATGAGTCCATATATAGATCTCATGTTTACAATAATTAGACTAACCTAATTACAATAATTAGACTCGCAACTCAAGACTACGAGTAGCCTTCAACATGCAAACTGACAGTCTAAGAATAGACTCTCCCAGATTCACCATGCAGACTGCCTATTCTCTCCTAGGCTGCCGACGTCGGCACCTCCATGACCGATGTCAGCTGACTAGTGACCGACGTCAGTTGCTTTCTCCTCTTGTCCGACCGACGTCAGTTGATCAGACCGATGCCATTCCTCCTGCAACAGATTCTGCAACTCCCCCGTAACTCTCGATCCTCCTTAACTTCTCCTGTTTGCATCCCGGTGAAGCTTTTAGCTTCACAACATAACAATCTCCCACTTGGAGATAAATAGCTGCACCTATACCTATACTTGTACACCATCTAAATTATTCCCGTGCTTGTATTCCTCTTCAAGATCAACCCTAAAGACCAACCACCACACAACCTCTGATGTTACACCTATCATTCAAGTACCCTGCCACATCTGAACCTACATATCCATGTAGTGAAGAACTTGACCCTGCATAACAAGAAATCCTGCTGCTAGTCCCATTGAACTACCCTCCAGTACTCCTTCCCCGAATTGGCTCCATACTTTCTGACAACCCCCACTGCTTGGGAAAACTCAGGCCTACACTAGACCTCATGTGATTTCGAACCCTGTTTCAAGCTAAGCTTGAACCGTTCAGCCCTTGGTGTGCTTTCAGATTCTGCATCCTACATTATGAACCCCACCAACACCGTCTTCACATCAGCTCCCACTGGAGATCAAATCTCCATGTCTCTTATGCCAAAGAATTTCGCTGCTCTAAATTCTTCATGACACACCTCTGAACTAACCTTACCTTTAGCTCAGCAAATCCCTATATGTACAAACCTGCCAGCAAACAAACCATCCACATACAGCAATGGAATGATGTCATGACTCATCATCCACCTGGTAAGACAAAACCACAATAGTTACACTGACATTGACTGAAGCTATGCTTAGTCATCCACCTATCAAAACCTGTACCACTGTCCTGTAGCTTCTTCAAGACCATATGCCTTGGCCTTCTGTCTCATGTATCTGTCCACTCTCTTCTTTAGAATAGGAATCCATTCCGTCTCTCAGTGCTTACTTCCAACTAACAAATCTACCAACAAATACCTATTTGGTTCTTCTCCAAAGACACACTCGTCATCCATGGCAAACTCCCACTGTATCTGGACTCTACCTGCATTACCTCTTCCAACTTCCTGGTTCTTAACTATCAAAGAGGCAATATAAACAAGGTGAAGAATGAATATGAGGTTCACTTACCATTTCTGACCTCAACATGAGCATTTGAGACTTGCTGTCCACCCACTATCTGTACCAGTGACCGATTTCAGCCATCTCCCAGTCTGTTTCTGACCGATGTCGGCTCCCTGTACTGAACTTGACTGCCGACGTCGTTACCCTGGCCGACACCAGTGTCCCTCCTACCGATGTTGGTTACTTCATGACCGACGTCGGTCTTCCTTTTGCTGATGCCGGTTACTGTATAACTGACGCCGATACCTGTGTTCTGTGAGTGACAACATTTTTACCCGTGAGCTCTCCATGGATCAAAATCCTAATCAAATGAACCCTGTTCTACTCAGAATAATTCAGCTTTCTCACTTGATCTCTATCCGTCATATCCTCCATGAACACCAAGGCTTTCCAATTCTTTAGCTTGTCAAAAACATCTGACCTCTGCTTCAAAACTTGCATTCTCCTCCTACATATGTGACTAAGCCCATGAAGCCACATCTCTGCAACAGAAGGTGAATCAGTAATATAAGTAGATAGATAAAGGATACCTACTTTCTTACCACCATCTAATTCAAGTATATCCATTGTGAGAGTTACAGTGCATCTCTCATCACCCAAATTTCCTAAAGAAATTAGACTAATCTCTAAGACTGGTACCTGCATGACTTCCTTCAACCACTATGTGTCATCTGCCTGCAATTTCAGCTTCACTTCCCCTTCGTCTATAATATGACAAGGCTCTCCAAACCCTAAATAAATCTCTCCAAAGTCTCCAAAGACATACCCATGAAAAGAAGCTCTATTTCGGGCTACATGGAAAGAGGCAAAAGAATCTGTAAACAAAGATTCCACTTTATCCAGAACACCCTGTACAATATTATCTGCAACATGTGCTTCCACCAGCTGATCTTCTACCGACCAATGATCTCTTTTAACCTGCTCTTTCTTTCCATCAATCAAACCATTTGTGCTATTCAGTTTCTCCATTCATAGCTTACTATCTTCTGCCATTGCTATACTCCCACTCAAACCAAAACCCCTGTGAGTGACCTGTAATCAAAAACACTACCAGATCTGAAACCACCTATTAGTCAACCCAACCAAAAGCTCTAATACCACTTGATGGCATCAGCTCTTGAACCTATAACCAAGGCTCTGATACCACTTGTCAGGAACCTAGAACAATAAACATGCTCTGATACCACTTGTCAGGATCTTTGCTCCACCACAATAAGAGCACATATGATTACTTCTTGTATTAGCAACTAAACACAGAATTTAACCAGAATCAATAAGTAACTAGAAATATGAAACAACACAGGATATAAGAGACAATACACAATTGTATTATATACACAGAAGAAAATACAATAAGGAAGATGCCACTTCTTCCTCCACCTCAAAGGTTCGCCACTCCTCAAGACCTTCTTCCCTCTCTCTCTTGGTCCCAACAATTAACTCCAGTGTAGAATTGATGTTCACCTCACCAACCAGTCAGTAACATGCTGCCAGTTCACCAAGTACATAACCGTACTCCAAGTAGATCTCCCATGAACCTTCAACCTGCAATTCAATATACCATACTCACAATTGTAGATCTCTCTACACCCTTAAAGAACCCTTCTTCAACCAGTACCCCGATGGATCAGCTCCTTGACATTACAGACCTTGCAACTCTCCCTGATCAAACACTCTCAGCACCCCTTTAAAACTAGGAGGAGCTACACTAGCTCTCTCTAAAAGCTCTATGGCTTTCTAGCACACACTTACAATACAGCCCATGAGTCCATATATAGATCTCATGTTTACAATAATTAGACTAACCTAATTACAATAATTAGACTCGCAACTCAAGACTACGAGTAGCCTTCAACATGCAAACTGACAGTCTAAGAATAGACTCTACCGAATTCACCATGCAGACCACCTATTCTCTCCCAGGCTGCCGACGTCGGCACCTCCATGACCGATGTTGACCGATTGGTGACCGACGTCAGTTGCTTTCTCCTATTGTCTGACCAACATCGGTTGATTAGACCAATGCCATTCCTCCTGCAACAGATTCTGCAACTCCCCCACAACTCTCGATCCTCCTTAACTTCTCTTGTTTGCATCCCGATGAAGCTTTTAGCTCCACAACATAACAATCTCCCACTTGGAGATAAATAGCTCCACCTATACCTCTACCTGTACACCATCTAAATTATTCCCTGGCTTGTATTCCTCTTCAAGATCAACCCTGAAGACCAACCACCACACAACCTGTGATGCTACACCTGTCATTCAAGTACCCTGCCACATCCGAACCTACATATCCATGTAGTGAAGAACTTGACCCTGCATAACAAGAAATCTTGCTACTACTCCCACTGAACTGCCCTCCAGTACTCCTTCCCTGAATTGGCTCCATACTTTTTGACAACCCCCACTGCTTGGGAAAACTCAGGCCTACACTAGACCTCATGTGATTTCAAACCCTATTTCAAGCTAAGCTTGAACCATTCAGCCCTTGGTGTGCTTTCAGATTCTACATCCTACATTATGAACCCTGCCAACACCGTCTTCACATCAGCTCCCACTGGAGATCAAATCTCCATGTCTCTTATGCCAAAGAATTTTGCTGCTCCTAATTCTTCATGACACACCTCTGAACTAACCTTACCTTTAGCTCAGCAAATCCCTGTATGTACAAACTTGCCAGTAAACAAACCATCCACATATAGCAACGGAATGATGTCATGACTCATCATCCACCTGGTAAGACAAAACCACAATAGTTACACTGACATTGACTGAAGCTATACTTAGTCATCCACCAGTCAAAACCTGTACCACTGTCCTACAGCTTCTTCAAGACCATATGCCTTGGCCTTCTGTCTCATGTATCCATCCACTCTCTTCTTTAGAATGGGAATCCATTCCATCTCACAGTGCTTACTTCCAACTGACAAATCTACCAACAAATACCTGTTTGGTTCTTCTCCAAGGACTCACACTCCTCATCCATGCCAAGCTCCCACTGTATCTGGACTCTACCTACATTACCTCTTCCAACTACCTGGTTCTTGACTATCAACGAGGCAATATAAAGAAGGTGAACAACGAATATGAGGTTCACTTACCATTTCTGACCTCAACATGAGCGTTTGAGACTTGCTGTCTGCCCACTATCTATACCAGTGACCAATTTCAGCCATCTCCCAGTCTGTTTTCGACCGATGTCGGCTCCCTGTACTGAACCTGACTGCTGACATCATTACCCTGGCCGACGCCGGTGTCCCTCTTGCCAACGTCGGTTCCTTCATGACTGACGTCGGTCTTCCTTTTGCCGACGCCGGTTACTATATAACCGACACCGGTACCTGTGTTCTCTGAGTGACACTTTTTTACCCGCGAGCTCTCCATGGATCAAAATCCTAATTAAATCAACCCTGCTCTGCTCAGAATAATTCAGCTTTCTCACCTGATCTCTGTCCATCATCTCCTCCATGAACACCAAGGCTTTCCAGTTCTTTAGCTTGTCAAAAACATCTGACCTCTGCTTCAAAACCTGCATTCTCCTCCTACATATGTGACTAAGCCCATGAAGCCACATCTCTGTAACAAAAGGTGAATCAGTAATATAAGTAGATAGATAAAGGATACCTACTTTCTTACCACCATCTAATTCAAGTATATCCACTGTGAGAGTTATAGTGCATCTCTCATCACCCAAATTTCTTGAAGAAATTAGACTAATGTCCAAGACTGGTACCTCCATGACTTCCTTCAACCATTGTGTGTCATCCGCCTACAATTTTAGCTTCACTTCCCTTCGTCTATAATCTGACAAGGCTCTCCAACCCCTAAATAAATCTCTCCAAAGTCTCGAAAGACATACCCATGAAAAGAAGCTCTATTTCGGGTTGCATGGAAAGAGGCAAAAGAATCTGTAAACAAAGATTCCACTTTATCCAGAACACCCTATATAATATTACCTGCAACATGTGCTTCCACCAGCTGATCTTCTACCAACCAACGATCTCTTTTAACCTACTCTTTCTTTCCATCAATCAGACCATTCGTGCTATTCAATTTCTCCATTCGTAGCTTACTATCTTCTGCCATTGCTATCCTCCCACTCAAACTGAAACCCCTGTGAGTGACCTGTAATCAAAAACACTACCAGATCTTAAATCACCTGTTAGTCAACCCAACCAAAAGCTCTGATACCACTTGATGGTATCAGCTCTTGAACCTACAACCAAGGCTCTAATACCACTTGTCAGGAACCTAGAACAATAAACATGCTCTGATACCACTTGTCAGGATCTTTGCTCCACCACAATAAGAGCACATATGATTACTTCTTGTATTAGCAACTAAACACAGAATTTAACCAGAATCAATAAGTAACTAGAAATATGAAACAACATAGGATATAAGAGACAATACACAATTGTATTATATACACAGAAGAAAATACAATAAGGAAGATGCCACTTCTTCCTCCACCTCAAAGGTTCGCCACTCCTCAAGACCTTCTTCCCTCTCTCTCTTGGTCCCAACAATCAACTCCAGTGTAGAATTGATGTTCACCTCACCAACCAATCAGTAACACGCTGCCAGTTCACCAAGTACACAACCGTACTCCAAGTAGATCTCCCATGAACCTTCAACCTGCAATTCAATAGACCATACTCATAATTGTAGATCTCTCTACACCCTTGAAGAACCCTTCTTCAACCAATACCCTGGTGGATCAGCTCCTTGACCTTGCAAACCTTGCAACTCTCCCTGATCAAACACTCTCAGCACCCCTTTGGAACTAAGAGGAGCTACACTAGCTCTCTCTAAAAGCTCTATGGCTTTTTAGCACACACTTACAATACAACCCATGATTCCATATATAGATCTCATGTTTACAATAATTAGACTAACCTAATTACAATAATTAGACTCGCAACTTAAGACTACGAGTAGCTTTCAACATGCAAACTGATAGTCTAAGAATAGACTCTCCCAGATTCGCCATGCAGACCACCTGTTCTCTCCCAGGCTGCCGACGTCGACACCTCAATGACCGATGTCGGCCGACTAGTGACTGACGTCAGTTGCTTTCTCCTATTGTCTGACTGATGTCAGTTGATCAGACCAATGACATTCCTCCTGCAACAGATTCTGCAACTCCCTCGCAAATCTCGATCCTCCTTAACTTCTCCTGTTTGTATCCCGATGAAGCTTTTAACTCCACAACATAACAATCTCCCACTTGGAGATAAATAGTTACACCTGTACCTATACCTATACACCATCTAAATTATTCCTTGGCTTGTATTCCTCTTCAAGATCAACCCTAAAGACCAACCACCACACAACCTGTGATGCTACACCTGTCATTCAAGTACCCTGCCACATCCGAACCTACATATCCATGTAGTGAAGAACTTAACCCTGCATAACAAGAAATCCTGCTGCTAGTCCCACTAAACTGCCCTCCAGTACTCCTTCCCCGAATTGGCTCCATACTTTCTGACAACCCCCACTGCTTGGGAAAACTCAGGCCTACACTAGACCTCATGTGATTTTGAACCCTGTTTCAAGCTAAGCTTGAACCGTTCAGCCCTTGGTGTGCTTTCAGATTCTGCATCCTGCATTATGAACCCCACCAACACCATCTTCACATCAGCTCCAACTGGAGATCAAATCTCCATGTCTCTTATGCCAAAGAATTTTGCTGCTCCAAATTCTTCATGACACACCTCTAAACTAACCTTACCTTTAGCTCAGCAAATCCCTGTATATACAAACCTGCTAGCAAACAAACCATCCACATACAACAACGAAATGATGTCATGACTCATCATCCACCTGGTAAGACAAAACCACAATAGTTACACTGACATTGACTGAAGCTATGCTTAGTCATCCACCTATCAAAACCTGTACCACTGTCCTGCAGCTTCTTCAAGACCATATGCCTTGGCCTTCTGTCTCATGTATCTGTCCACTCTCTTCTTTAGAATAGGAATCCATTCCATCTCTCAATGCTTACTTCTAGCTGAAAAATCTACCAACAAATACCTGTTTGGTTCTTCTCCAAGGACTCACACTCCTCATCCATGCCAAGCTCCCACTGTATCTGGACTCTACCTGCATTACCTCTTCCAACTTCCTGGTTCTTGACTATCAAAGAGGCAATATAAAGAAGGTGAATAATGAATATGAGGTTCACTTACCATTTTTGACCTCAACATGAGCATTTGAGACTTGCTGTCCGCCCACTATCCGTACCAGTGACTGATTTTGGCCATCTCTCAGTCTGTTTTTGACCGATGTCGACTCCCTGTACTGAACCTGACTGCCGACGTCGTTACCCTGGCCGACGCCGGTGTCCCGCCTGCTGACGTTGGTTCCTTCATGACTGACGTCAGTTTTCCTTTTGCCGACGCCGGTTACTATATAACCGATGCTGATACCTATGTTCTGTGAGTGACAACTTTTTTACCCGCGAGCTCTCCATGGATCAAAATCCTAATCAAATCAACCCTGCTCTACTCAGAATAATTTAGCTTTCTCACCTGATCTCTATCCGTCATCTCCTCCATGAACACCAAGGCTTTCCAGTTCTTTAGCTTGTCAAAAACATCTGACCTTCGCTTCAAAACCTGCATTCTCCTCCTACATATGTGACTAAGCCCATGAAGCCACATCTCTACAACAGAAGGTGAATCAGTAATATAAGTAGATAGATAAAGGATACCTACTTTCTTACCACCATCTAATTCAAGTATATCCACTGTGAGAGTTACAGTGCATCTCTCATCACCCAAATTTCCTGAAGAAATTAGACTAATCTCCAAGACTGGTACCTGCATGACTTCCTTCAACCACTGTGTGTCATCTGCCTGCAATTTCAGCTTCACTTCCCCTTTGTCTATAATCTGACAAGGCTCTCCAACCCCTAAATAAATCTCTCCAAAGTCTCCAAAGACATACCCATGAAAAGAAGCTCTATTTTGGGCTGCATGGAAAGAGGCAAAAGAATCTGTAAACAAAGATTCCACTTTATCCAGAACACCCTGTACAATATTACCTGCAACATGTGCTTCCACCAGCTGATCTTCTACCGACCAACGATCTCTTTTAACCTGCTCTTTCTTTCCATCAATCAGACCATTCGTGCTATTCAGTTTCTCCATTCATAGCTTACTATCTTCTGCCATCGCTATACTCCCACTCAAATTGAAACCCCTATGAGTGACCTGAAATCAAAAACACTACCAGATCTGAAACCACCTGTTAGTCAACCCAACCAAAAGCTCTGATACCACTTGATGGTATCAACTCTTGAACCTACAACCAAGGCTCTGATACCACTTGTTAGGAACCTAGAACAATAAACATGCTCTGATGCCACTTGTCAAGATCTTTGCTCCACCATAATAAGAGCACATATGATTACTTCTTATATTAGCAGCTAAACACGAAATTTAACCAGAATCAATAAGTAACTAGAAATATGAAACAACACAGGATATAAGAGACAATACACAATTGTATTATATACCCAGAAGAAAATACAATAAGGAAGACGCCACTTCTTCCTCCACCTCAAAGGTTCACCACTCCTCAATACCTTCTTCCCTCTCTCTCTTGGTCCCAACAATCAACTCCAGTGTAGAATTGATGTTCACCTCACCAACCAGTCAGTAACACGCTGCCAATTCACCAAGTACACAACCGTACTCCAAGTAGATCTCCCATGAACTTTCAACCTACAATTCAATAGACCATACTCACAATTGTAGATCTCTCTACACCCTTGAAGAACCCTTCTTCAACCAGTACCCTAGTGGATCAGCTCCTTGCCTTGCAGACCTTGCAACTCTCCCTGATCAAACACTCTCAGCACCCCTTTGGAACTAGGAGGAGCTACACTAGCTCTCTCTAAAAGCTCTATGGCTTTCTAGCACACACTTACAATACAACCCATGAGTCCATATATAGATCTCATGTTTACAATAATTAGACTAACCTAATTACAATAATTAGACTCACAACTCAAGACTACGAGTAGCCATCAACATGCAAACTGACAGTCTAATAATAGACTCTCTCAGATTCGCCATGCAGACTGCCTGTTCTCTCCCAGGTTGCCGACATCGGCACCTCCATGACCGATGTCGGCAAACTGGTGACCGACGTCGGTTGCTTTCTCCTTTTGTTTGACTAATGTCGGTTGATGAGACCGACGCCATTCCTCCTGCAACAGATTCTGCAACTCCCCCGCAACTCTCGATCCTCCTTAACTTCTCCTATTTGCATCTCGGTGAAGCTTTTAGCTCCACAACATAACAGAATCCACTGAATCACAACATGGAATAAATTCTTATAATAAATTAATCAAAATTTTATTTTGGAACTAACTCCACAATCATCATCAACCCTAAACAAGTCAAGCACCAACTCAATTAGTCATTTAGCAATCACCAACTTGTAAAGAGGTACCAACCCTCTTAGGTAACTCAACACCAAATCAAACAAACACACACACACACACACACACACACACACACACACACACACACACACACACACACACACACACACACACACATGCATCTATAAAAGCAAACAACATAAGAACATAAGATATATGTGGGAAACCTTATTGGGGGATAAAAACCACTGAATCACAACATGGAATAAATTCTTATAATAAATTAATCAAAATTTTATTTAGGAACCAACTCCACAATCATCATCAACCCTTAACAAGTCAAGCACCAACTCAATTAGTCATTTAGCAATCACCAACTTGTAAAGAGGTACCAACCCCCTTAGGTAACTCAACACCAAATTAGATACCTTGAATATATAATCACCCTTTCACATATGCTTCTCACCCAACTAAATATAATCACTTCATTTTTCTCTTCTCACTCTTATATCTCTCTCAAACAACCTATTAGGCCTTCTTGCTCAACTAACCTTTTCCTTGATAGAATTAGGTCATATGACCTTGCTTATCACCTATATAAATATAGCTATATCTTCATGTCATATTAATAACACCTATTTTATTATATTCAAGTCATTTACCTAGTTTTCAATATTCTATATCATTCACTTATATTTATTAATATTCTAACTAGTCAAATTAGGCCTATTTGACCTTCTCTTTATACTTGACTCTTGCTCTCATCCATCTTGGTCAACCAATAACCTATCCATACTTGGATCATCATTGGAATAAATTTTAAAATGTTTTTCACAATTTAAAAAACCACTACAATGTTATCTCATTACCCTTAAGGTCCAAAACCATCATTAGGCCTAATAGAGACCTAATGCAATTAGGCATTCTCTAAGCATAAGTTTCACTTAGGCTTCTTTGGAACACATTGAGCATCCAAAAATAGATTAAAAATTTAATAAAATATTAAATTATACCCATGATAATATCATATTATTTACCCAACACCATCTATCTAATTTCACTTTTTGAACCACATAATTAGGTCTACTCGCCATTAGGCCTTCTTATTGCTAGAAAGTCTGTCTTGAAAATCTAAATCATATACTCAAATTTTCCACATAAACATACTAGAAAATAACATTGATGAAACCATAATTAATTAAGTTTCAATACCAAGTCCATTATAATTCCTCAAAAAATATAAAATACCTCAAATTGATCAACTTCATCTTCTCACTTAGAATTGCACACAGGCCTTAAGAACCTAGTAAAAAGCCTTTGACTTTTCACACATTCATGGGAGTTTATCATGCATAAAAATGTGTTAAAAATAACCTATGATACATTAATAAAAACTTAATTTGTATTTTATCCATCAATTATATTCAAAAATACTCAAGAACAACATTCTCACTCATACATAGAAAACTACCTTTAGTTCCAAAAACACATTCATGAAGATCAAGATTTAGAACACCTATGTGATCACTTTTATGAGTTTCCAATGGGTTTTCATGATAATTCATCATCCTTATAACATATTTTAATATATTAAAATTCATGTATTCATTTTTAAATACCTATGAATATTATCCCCTTTGTTTATAATTTTTGGTGATGCACACAAAAAAGCTAAAATTTGTTCTTAAAGTGACTTGTCTAACACAGTGAAGTTCATGTAAGGTGAAGATGTGAGATTAGTATGTCAGACCAATAATTATATTGAACCTTGTAATATATATATATATATATATATATATATATATATATTACAAGGTTCAATATAATTATTGGTCTTACATACTAATCTCACATCTTCACCTTACATGAACTTCACTGTGTTAGACAAGTCACTTTAAGAACAAATTTTAGCTTTTTTGTGTGCATCACCAAAAATTATAAACAAAGGGGATAATATTCATAGGTATTTAAATATGAATCCATGAATATATATATATATATATATATATATATATATATATATATATATATATATATATATATATATATATATATATATATATATATATATATATATATATATATATATATACAAGGTTCAATATAAATATTGGTCTTACATACTAATCTCACATCTTTACCTTACATGAACTTCAATGTGTTAGACAAGTCACTTTAAGAACAAATTTTATCTTGTTTGTGTGCATCACCAAAAATTATAAACAAATGGGATAATATTCATATGTATTTAAAAATGAATCCATGCATTTGAATCCATTCCTAATCCTCTATAACAAATCCCTAATCTCTTTCTCACTACTAGCTTATTTTCTCATTGTCTTTCTCATTAGGACATTTTAGTGATAGGAAAACTTCAATTACTATTTTATCTTACTTCAGTTTTGAAAAATACTTAGAAAATTACATGGGCACAAACCAAAAGTCTCAGACATAATCCTCCACCCATTTACATGGTTTGACTTGGTCAACCCTTCTTGCGACATCAAAATTATAATAAATAAGGGGTTTATTTTAGCTTCTACTCACTCTTATGATAAAAAAAACCACTTATAAAAATATGGAAGATTAATTTACATTTTCCAGAAAACAAAGTCAATAAAACCATTATGATCTATAATTGACAAGATCTTTCCTATCGGGTCATTATGAGGGTTGTAGGATGATTTTTACTAGTTTCCCATCTTAGTAATAATTCATAAAGGATTACCCATCAAATACAAAAATAATTATATTAAATTAAATATATTAACTTCCCTAACTTCCATGAAATACTCAAGATCTCATGCAACGTTTTCTCATGCCAAAAATCATAAGGAAAACTTTCTAGGGTCGACAACACCCCATTATGTATACATAAAGACCTCAAGACCAATTTCATGTTTTATCCTTCAGGATATGACCTAAAACTAGGTAAAAAAACTTAATAAAACCTATCACACCTATGAAAATTTTATTATGGGATCTGGTACCTTGTAAAATGAACTTGACCCCTCATTAAGCCACACTAGGTCTCTTTGCTCATTAGGTCTTAAATTGACAGTCATACTTAGACCTTGATAACACCTTAAAACCTCTTATATAATTCTCAAAACCTCATTATAATTTCAAATAAACTCATATCTTATTCACACACTAAAACCCATAATCTCACAATCGTTAGACTGCTTACCTCATCATGCTACCAACCCTGTGCCTTTTCACTATGTCTCTTCATATAAAGCCTAAAATTTAAACTTGACCTTGGAACTCATTTGAAGGATTATTTGAATTTTTCTCATGTTTACATATATTTATACATTATCTCATGTTTATAATAACATGATACATTAATATTTACTATGGTTCATGCATACACCCTCTCTCAAGGCTAGTCTAGGCTTCTCAAGACACCTAGTACTCAAAGTTTTGGGCTGAAACAAGTTAGTTCTTAATAATGTCACCCAAGAGAATTATTCAAACATGATTATATAAAGACAAGGATACTCTTAATAGTTTTATGAACTTGAGACATCATAACCTTATTCTAATACCTCATACATAACATAAAGACTATTAAACCATGCATGCTTACCTTGTATGCTCCTCAAAACTAGTGCTCAATAATATGATTCCCTTGTACTTTAATATTGGCCTTGACATGTCATAAACCTAAGAATATTTACTAGGTTGCCTTCAAATTCTTTATAAATAGAGATTAAAAAATTTCCTTCAAATTTTCTCTTTTCATAAGACTTGTTTGCAACATACAATTTCACCATGCATGGCCTCAGTTCTGACCTTAACATAAATGACATCTATCTTGACTTTGACATCAATGACAACAACAATGCCTTAAAACCAATAATAGGAACAAACCTAAATAAATAATTGACATTAGATATTATTATTTATTTATTGGAGGTTGTTCTTAGGATATTTTAGAATCATGTTCATGCATTAGAAGTCATTGACTATGTTCTTTTAGGTGTCATAAATTCAATTTTCCATGACTATGTTTTAAGGCTAATTGGTAGTTCAAAGTGAGTATCTTATAGAGAGGAGTTTGAGTCCTTTTGCCTTGATTTTTAAAGTTTAAATAATATGGTGATAACCTTGAGGTCATGGGGTTTTTGATTATGTAATTTATTACCATGGTGGTTTAGATAATTGATGCTTTATCTTCAGTAGTTCAAGATAGACTTTTTGGGTATTTACAAGCCTAATTGTGAATAGTTGAAATGGTGTGCTTTAAGTGGTGGTTAGATTTACAAAGTATTATGGATCTTAGATGAGATTATAAGGGGTATATTCGATTTATATATGATATTTTCTTTCCATGTGAGGTGTTTGAATGTGTTCCAATGAAGTCAAAGTGTAACGTGTCCTAAAGTTGACCCAATGGGATTAGATCTCCATGAGACCTAAAGATGAAATAAGGCCTAATTAAGGTATTTCAAAGTTAAAAGGGTAAAATAATTTTTGATACGTGTTTAAAATATGTCTTAATATATATTCCATGTTCTAACTAAGAAGGTAAGGCTGTTTGGCTGACTAAGAAGGAAATGAACAAGAGACGTGTATAAATAGAAGCTAGTTTTAGGCCTATTAAAGTGTCTAGAGGACAAGAAAATAAAATAGTATATTAAAAGAGAAAAATTAGGTAGTGTATACAATAATAAGGGTGTATATATATGGTCATGAATATTTAATAGGATTTTTGAGTATGGAGATCAAGGTCATATGACCTAATCATTCTTGCAGAGACCTAGTAGAGTGAAGAAGCTTAAAGGATGTTTTGAGAAGGATAGAAGTGTGTAAAGAGATGAAGAAGGTGATCATCATCTATTTTATGAAAAAATAGTTTTTTTTAATGTGATCAAGTGTTTTAGGTAGCTGAGTTGGTGTTGGCCATTTTGGCGCACTTATCAAGCTTTTCTTAGACCTAGAATGAAGCCTAGTGGGGTCCTAATTAAAGAAAGATCAAATGGCTTAGAATCATGATTAGAATTTAAAATAGAGGGATACAAGAAAGTAATAATTATGTTCATAAGCATTCAAATGCATGAATAAGATGGGGAAAAAAATTAAGAGTTTATCATAACCTTAAAGTTTGAATGGAGGATGAATTTGGCAAGTTTAAGGAGCTAGACTGTCACCAAGACATCATGTAGAAATGAACAAACCAGTTCATTTGTAAATTTTATAAAGTTTTCTTATAATCCTCATGAAGAAATATATTTTATTACCATATAATCCTTCATGCCAAGATAATATCCTACAAATTATATGCATTGACAAGCTCTCTAGCTCAAGTTATAAGCGATCAAACTTGAACCTGTAGAATAGAACAATCGTGCTAACATCAAATTTGATCTTCATAATGTAGATGTTTACATTAAAAAGTCATTAAATAGTCCTCAATTTGGAAAATATATAACAATGTGCATGATTTCTCATTCTAAGTAGATCTAACAATTTGTATTAGAGTCAAATAGGTCAAAAGGTCCCTAGGTTAAAAGCCTCATAAAGCTACAAGTTAGACAAGATATAATGGTACATATCTACTAAGAAAAGATCCAATAGTGTAATCTTGACTAAAAATAATGTGGGTCCAAGAAAATCAATGATCAATGTTCACTCATACATCTTGATCCAATGATATGAGTGAAAGTCAAGGAGTTAGAGGAAATGGATCAAAGGCTAG
Organism: Torreya grandis; assembly: GCA_037957365.1. NCBI lineage: Eukaryota > Viridiplantae > Streptophyta > Pinopsida > Cupressales > Taxaceae > Torreya > Torreya grandis. The sequence continues at coordinate 491,749 of JARHVA010005115.1, read as the reverse complement.
CATTCATTCATACTAATAAGATCTATGGTATACGGGAGATCAAAAAGTCAAGATATAATACTAGGGATATACATAACCAATAGGAATAAGATAGTTTGGAAAAATTTGATTGGTTTGAGTTGATTTTTGGTGGCCAAAGTTGAACTAGGAATCTTTCCTATTTGAAGTGAAATGAGTAGCTTTCGACCAAAATAAGCAAAAGCATGGAGCCAAGTTTAAACATGGTCAAGTTTGAACTAGAGATAAAATTTCCAAGGATGTAAATAAGGCAAACACATAGAATTCAATGGCTTCATCACTAAAACTAGCTCCATGAATGTGACCCTTCTCTCCACTCTTGCATACCATAATGAAATAGTAAAGTGTAGTTAGCACCAAGATAAAACTCTAATAGATTTATCCAATTGTTATAACTAGATCAGTTCTTGAACTCAGCTTGCAATAACTTGATCCTACTATTACAAATGTAAGGGAGCATCAATGAGGGAATAATGTAACTATAAAATGGTTTGAAGTGAATCAAATCAATCAAAAAGCTTGAATGAGCATAAGTTTAGATGAAATTATAATTGTAATTAAAATGGTGTTAATCTTATTGATTCCTTTTTTAATCACCAAAATCTCTCTTTTCCTTCCCTTTCTTTTATAAATATACCCTTTGAGATATTGATTAACATCCCTCAGGATGATATAACTAGACTCTGCTAAAAATTGTATTCTACACCTCTTAGAGTAATGATAAAGGCATTTGTAGTGTTTGTCATTTGTGTTTATTATTTTTTGTGTGCTTGATATGAAAAAGCAGTTTGATATTCCCTTTGTAGGTCAGAATTTAACCTAAATACTAACAAATTTTCCCTATAGGTCATTTAATGTAGAATATCATTGATGTCTTAGGTATAGGGTGGACTTTTGGTTATAAGTACCTTTAATCAGGCCTTGTATTCATTGTCCCCTAGCATTAGTTAGTCAAATTGACCTTTATGTGAATTAATATTACTTATAAATCCTAATTGGATATAAATCCTAAACCTATACCTCTTATTCCCCCTATTATTGCACAAAATCCTCCTGTTCAAGCCAATATTATTTAGCCAAAAATTATTATAAATCCCATACTTCAAATGGTTGTTCCCAAAATATAAGCCTTTATGCCATTCAATGGTGGTAGTCTTTTGAGTCTTAATCAATGGGATGGTATTCTAGCCTCTACTTCAAAGGCTGTTCCTTATTTTATAGGGGAAAATCTAGTTACTCCTATAGAACGTATTTTAGATACCTTTATTTAGTGCATCATGTGACTTAGGAAAATATAGCAATGAGATTGTTAACAACTTCTTTCAAAGGGAAAGCGCTTCAATGGTACAGAGGATTGGCTCCTACATCAATCAATAACTAGGATGAATTTGGAAAGGTCTTGTTCAAACACTTTGAGAAAAAAGGTGATCATATTTCATTGGTGGATAAAATTACAATAAAAAAGATATTCAATAATGAATTCATGATGGATTTCAATTATAGGTTCTAGAAGACTTGGGATAGAATTCCTGTAATGATCAAGCCTACACCCAACTATGATTTTTTATACTATCTAAAGGCTCTTAATTCAGATGTAGCTTAGATGATTCAATCCATGAGAGGGAGAAATCTACCTAAATATTTTTTTATATCAATTAAGGATGATAATTTCCTTATACAAGTAGGCAAGTTGTCACCAAGGACACTAATCCCTCTATTTCCAGAGATCCACCCTCTTGCTCTAACTATTACTCCACTTCCAGATTCAAGAAAGTTTTATCAAATTGAAAGTGATCAAGCTAACAAACTAGTGAAGATAGAGAGGATTATTAAGAATCATAACAAATTTTTTGTTGAAATGGAAAGACAATAAACTCCACCTTATAAGCCATATCAGAATACTAATTAGAATTATTAGTATAATTGGCCATCCTATCAGTCTAATTAGTGAGGAAAAGGAAATAATTATCAGATAAGGCAATACAATCGTAATGCTCCAAGAAATTCTAGAGTTGTTGTTCCAACTCAGAACAACTATGCTCAGGAAGGGAAATGGAATAATTAGTGGAACTAAGAAAATAACATGGTAATGGCTCCAACTATTGAGAGCTCACATCAATATTATATGTAGTAGAGTTTGGTTACTCTATATCAAAACTATATACCTTCTCATAATATGTAAGCCTCTATACCAAATTGATACATTCCTTCATTTTCTAAAGTAAAAGTTTCAAATCAACAAGGAGAAGGTAGTGGTAAAACACCTACTGAAACTACATGTATGAACTTTCAAATAGGTGAGGATTATTTTGAGCACATAGCAGAAAATAAAAATAAAAATATGCCTATTGTTGATAATTTAGTTACATCCCATACTAAATATAAGAAAAGGGTAATTAGTGATAGTTTAGGTCCTGAAAAGGTATCCCCTTTTCCTTCTCAGCCACCACAAAGGACCACCACTCATGAACTACCTCAAAAAACATCAAATCAATAGGTTTAAGATCCAAAGGGGTAGAATGTGAAAGGGCTTTGCATACCTCAATTCACACAAAATCTAAGAGCCCCTCTTGCTCCTAAATTGTAGTCAAGGATAGCCACTTCTCCACTCAGTATTGTGGATCATATGAAGAAAACTTCAGTATCAATTTCAATGTGGGATACACTACTAATCCCAAGAGAAAAGGAGTATCTACAAGGGAAGCTTTCAAATCTTAATATTTTTGATGGATCACCTAAAAATTAAAGAGTAAGTGTGACTAATACACCTAAGCAACTCTAATCCAATTTTTATCCTTAATCTCCTAAGGTGACTAATACACCTCCATTTTATCTTTTAGTCATCATAGGATATTGTCTTAACAACAATTGTATGATTGATAATGGATTTAGTACTTTTATCATGCCTAAATCCATAGCTGACAAACTAGGGATCAAGTATGAACCTTATGAAAAAAGAGTGTTATAGTTAGATGGTTATCCTACTAATATTATGGGCATCCTTAAAGATCTTAATATTTTACTTTTTGCAGTTCCAAATTTCACTATTTCACAAGATATATTTATTGTTGATTTACCTCTATATTGTTCACTATGATTATTCATGGATTTCACTACTAAAATAGGAGGATACTTTTATTTATATTGATCATACATGGTTTTTATAACTATATATGGAACCAAATTCACTATAATATCATAGCCTATTTCTAGATTTCACCTTGAACCATATATGCCAAAAATGTCTAATATGAATTGTAGTATTTTAGAAGAAGATGAAGATACTATTGATCAAGAACCTTCTAAGACATTTTAAGTCATACCAGATCTAATCTTGGATGAGTGGGCTACTGATAAGCATGGGTATGACCCATATAAATGCATCAAATTAGTTGGTTTTGGTGTCTATTGTATGCATAAATAAGGTGACTCATTACCTAGTCTAACCAACTCAAAGCAGGATCAAGAAGGAATATAAAATATATAATTTTATGGATCTAGATCAAAAAATTGAAGTAGAACTAGCCTAATTTTTTTTACCTCAAAATCAAATGTATTACTCTTAATTAATATTTAAGTTTGGTTTCACATCAAATACTATAGAGTATGAAGCTCTTATTCATGACCTTCAGTGGGCTAGAAAGAGAGGTACTAAGCTTTTACAAGTGAAAGGTGATAGTGAGTTGTTGGTGAAACAAGTCATAGGGTTAAGTACAAAAAATAATCCCATCCTAAACTACTAAAAAAAAATATTTTTGGACATCATGGGAGATTTTATAGCATTCGATATCTACTCCATTCCTAGAGGATATAGTCAACATGAAGATAGACTTGTCATAGAAGCATAATGTGATATATTGGACCATCTCAAGGATAATAAAGACTAGACCCAAATCAAGGTTGTATATAGGTGTTCAATTCCAAATAATGAGGTAATTTGGAAAGTCTTTGATAGTGATAAATAGATGGCTTATTTCCTATAGAATGAGGTAGAATTTTGCTCAAATAATCAAAATAAACTAATTGCCAATATGAAAATTAGATTATGAAATTGAGATAAGAAAATACCTAAAGTTTTAGTAACTTTTGAGAGAATTTAAATTAAGATGATCAATTTAGAAAGGATAAGGTAAGTATCTCTTCTAAGGAAGAACATTATGAGCAAGTTCACATAGCTAAAGGTAAGTAACTCAAGTGGGGTAAAGTGAACACTCATTTTGAGAAAGTAGGTTTCATTTCATTATGTAATGATTACATGGATGTATTTTATTTGGAATACCATTATTTGAAAGGGTTTTATCCTAGATTAGCACAACATACTATTGAGATTGAATAAAATGCAAAACCAGTAAGATAGAAGCAAAGGCCCATCAACCCTAAGGTTTAAATTCTCATGAAAAAGGAGCTTACCAAGATAATTGAGTCAAGTATAATATTTAATATCAATAACTCAACATGGGTAGAAAATCTTGTACCAGTGAGAAATAAAAATGGATAGATAAGACTATTTGTGGATTTCAAAGATTTAAACAAAGTGTCACTGAAAGACCACTATCCTTTTACTTCCATGGATAAAATCTTGTAGAGGGTATCAGGTTCACAAAGGTTATCCTTACTATATGGGTACTCAAGTAAAAACCAAATATTAGTGAAAGAGAAAGATTGGTATAAAATAGCTTTCAAAACCAAATGGGATACTTATGGCTATCAAAAGATGCCTTTTGGGTTCTCTAATGCTATAGCCACTTTCCAAAGGGTAATATATGTTGCCTTTCAAGGTCTATTTAGTTAAATGGTCTTATTTTATCTTGATAAATTAATTTATTTTCAAAAGATATTAATGATCATATAACACACTTGAGAGTTGTTTTTGATAGATGTAGACAATTTGGAGTTTCATTGAATCCAAAGAAGTATATATTTTTAGTGCATGAGGGGAGACTTCTTGGGCATGTAGTGTCCAAAGATTGTCTTTCTATTGATCTAGAGAGAATAAAATAAATCCTTTATCTATCATTACCAAAACATAAGAAAGGATTCCAAAACTTCTTAGGCAAGATCAATTTCATCAGAAGATTTATTCTTAGATTTGCAAAAATGGTAAGGCCACCCACTCAAATTATGAAGAAACATCGAGAATTCCCTTGGAGTAAGGAGGGAAAGAGAAGTTTTGAATCTATCAAAAAATAAATTATCCAAGCTCTTAATTTTTTTAATTCATATTTCAATAAGGATTTATTTATGTGTGGTTTTTCTACATTTAGTATAATTTCATTCATGCTTATGCAACAGACTGGTGAAGGTTTGTAGCAACCCATTGATTTTTCAATCAAGATTTGGAAGACTATGAGGAGAGGTATTATTTTGTTTAAAATAATGTACTTGATATTATAACAAGTTTGAAAAAAAATATACATTTGGTTTCAAATAACAATATTATACTAATGGTATCTCATTCTAGTGTGAAGGATTTCATCTTCAATAGAGACTTAAGTGAAAAGAGAGTTTGATGGGTAATTAAGTGCATGGAATATGAAATTGAATTAAATGTCACAAATATGTTACCAGGTAAAGGATTGTGTAAAATTCTTTTATAAAATGTGAAGGAATAAAAAGAGGTGGTTTTGACACTTAAAGACACCCAATAGGAAGTTGAAACTACTTCTCCATCCATCTAGACACAAGACATTGCTAGATTCCTTCAAACAAGAGAATTTACAATGGGTTTAAATACATCAAAGAGAAGAAATTTTAGAATATAATCAATACCATACATTCTGATTGATGGAGTGATTTTCAAAAAGGATGTTGGAGGTATGCTTTCAAGTGTGTTGAAAATAATCAATTTGACAAGTTTTTTGGATAGTTTCATGATAGTCCATCTGGAGGCCATTTTGTAGCAAACACCATAGATAAAAAAATAATTAGAGATGGTTAATTTTGGCCTAATTTATTGAATGATGCACATGCATGGGTTATAAAGTGTGTAAAGTGTGCAATATTTACTAGTAAACAGAGATTGTTTGTTATGTCATTGAGGCCTATTAAGGTTGAACAACCATTCATGTAATGGGGTTTAGAATTCATTGGCATGATATATCCTCTATCCAATAATAGTCTTAAAAGGGTCTTCATAGCTACATACTATTCCACCAAGTGGGTGGAAGCAGTGACTTTGAAGGAGGTAAATGAGAACTTTGTGTTTGAGTTCTATGAAAGTCTAGTTACCTATTTTAGAATACCTTTCACTATAATATCAAATAATGATTTTGTATTCAATAGTGAAAATGTATGTGAATGGGCTCTTGGGTAAGGTATTTATCTAACATCTTCATCAAATTACTATACATAGGGTAATCGACTAGCTAAGTTTACTAACAAGAACTTAATTTGGATCATCAAAAGAACACTAGAAGATAATCAAAGATCTTGGCATACAAAGTTGAAGACTAATTTATGGTCTGATATGATCACCCCCAAGAAGGCCAGTGATCATTCACCTTATCTCTTAGTTTATATAAGAGAATCAAGGCTACCTATCTCATTGGATCTCCTAGCTTTAGAACTTTCACACTAGTTATATCTTTTAGAAAGTGATGTAATGGAGGTTAAGATGAATGAACTGAGAGAATTCGAGGAGATAAGAGATGATGCCATGCATACCATATGGTAAAACCAACAACAAGCCAAGAAAATTTTTGACAAAAAAGATTCATCAAGTACATTATAGTAAGGTGACATAGGTGACATAGTCCTCAAATGGGATTATGATAGTACAAAAATAGGAAAACAATCCAAGTTTAATAGCCTTTGGAGTGGACCTTATGTCATCACAAGTTGCAAGGAAAGCAATGACTTTGAGCTTGCTAGATTGAATGGAGAGATTCTTATCATCCCTATCAATAGGAGGTATCCTGAATTCTTCTAGTAGTTTGATCTCATTCTCTTTGTACATAGGTAGATAGGTATATATTTTCCTCCAAATGATTTTTCACATTACTTTGTTTGTTGTTTAGTTAGTTTTTTGGTGCATTTTATTTCTTTCTTATTATTTGTGAGTCCCCATTACTCTAAAAGTGCTTCAAGAGTCAATAAGAGTTTTTTAAAAAAGTAGTACCTTATTAATTTAGTCATCATGAGCAAGCTTAATCAATGACTAGGTTCCATGATTAGTAGGTTGGTCAAGCCAGCTAGTCACTAGAAATATTGGCCATTTTGGCCCACATACCAAGATTTGCCTATACCTAGAAAGAAGCCTAGCAAGGTCCCAATTGAAGAAAGATCAAATGGCTTAGAATCAAGATTATAATTATAAATGGAGGGATATAATTAGGTCCTCATGATGTTCATAAGCATTTAGAGGCATGAACAAGATGAAAAAAACCTTAAGAGTTCATTATAATCTTAAAGGTTAAAAGGAGGATGAATTTGGCAAGTTTAAGGAGTTAGATCATCACCAGGATGTAATGTAGAAATGAGTAAACCAGTTCACTTATGAATTTTATAAATTTTTCTTAGTAATACTCACAAGACAAATTATTATATCACCATAGATTCCTTTATTTCAAGATCATATCTTATAAATTTCATGGCTTGGTGATTTCTCTAGCTCGAGTTATAAGCTTTAAAAGTTGAACCTGTAAAATGGAACATTCACATTAACATGAAATTTGGTCTTCATAAAGTAGAAATTTAGATTTGAAAGTCCTTAAATAGGCCTCATGTTGGATAAGATCTAGTGATGCACATGAGCTTGCATTCTGACAAGCAGATCTAATGGTTCTTTCTAGGGTCAAACATGTCAAAAGGTTCTTGAGTTAAAATCCTTGAAAAGCTACAAGTTGGATGAGATCTAATGGTGTCTATCTAATAAGTAGAGATATAATGGTAAAATATTGATTAAAAATAAGGTGGGTCTAAGAAAATTGATGATTAGTTTTCACTCTTATATCTTGATCCAATGATATGAGTGAGATTCAAGGAGTCAGAGGATTTGGATCAAAGGCTAGCATTCATACCAAAAATATTTATGGTGCAAGAGAGGTAAAAAAAAGTGATTTGTGGGAATAATAGGAATAAGATATTTTGGAGCAATCTAATTGGTCCAAGTCAAGTTTTGATGGCCAAAGTCAAACTAGGAACTTTTCCTATTAGAATTCAAAGGAGTAAATTTTGACCAACAAAGTAAAAGTATGGAGTTGAGTTCAAACATGGTCTAATTTGAACTAGAGCTAACATTTAAAATAATTCCAATAAGTAAAACATGTAGACTTTTATAGCTTCATTTCCAAAACCAATTGTATGAAAGTGACCCTTCTCTCCACTCTTGCATGCCATAATGAACTAGTGAAGAGCAGTTAGCACTAGGACAAAACTATAATAGATTGATCTAATTATTGTAACTACATCAATTAAAAAATGCAGCTTGAAATAAATTGATCCTGCCATTGCAACTATAAGGGATCATCAATGAGGGAATAATGTAACTATGCAACGGTTTGAAGTGATTCATATCAATTAAGAAGCTTAAATGAACATAAATGTAAAGTTAGTTGTAACTACAATTTAAATGGAGTTGAGCTCATCTCTCTCTTACTTCCCTTTCTTCTATAAATATATATTTTGAGCTATCGATGAACATCCCTCAGGATGGTATAACTATACTCTACCAAAAATTATATTTTATACCTCTTTCAATAATTATAAAGGCATTTGCCTTATTTGTCATTTGTGTTTAGAATTTTGTATGTTATTGATATGCAAAAGTGGTCTAATATTCCCTTTGTAAGTCCAAGTTCAACCTAAATAATAAGAAAAATTCCCTATAGGTCATATAGTGTACCATATCTTTGATGTCTCATGTATAGGGTGGACTATTGGTTATAATTGACTTCAATAAAGCCTTGTCTTTGTTTCCCCCTAGCCTTAGTTAGTAAAATTGACCTCTATGTGAATTATTGTTTCTTGGAAGCTATAGAAAACATTGCATTAGTTATATTTATATCCCATTAGTGTGTTAATGAGTTAAATCTTGAGAGTGGATCTTTTAACTTTGGTGCATCACCACATGTTAGAATAGGTTTTACTTTATGAAATCTCTTAAATCTTTTCACCACAACTTGTTTAGGTCTTAGAAAGAGAGGTCCAAATTATCATATCTGAGGATCTAACCTCATTAAAAACCATAGAGGTCTGACGCAAACATAGGTAACCCATAGCCTAGAGTCATTCCCATGTTGAACTAGGTTTGAAAGAAGAACTTGAACACTTTTATTTTCAGCTAGGGTGCAGTCTAAGTCTCTAACACCATCTAGGGGGTTGGTGCCTCCTTGAACATGGGTGCTTGCTAAATCCTATTTGGGTTAGTGATTATTTAGTTGAGGTTAGTGGTCCATGTGAAGTTGATGCTTCACTAAACTTGATATTTTGTCTTATATGAATATAGTCCATTTTCTAGGATTAGTGGGTTTTATTCCCCTTGAGGGTTTCCCACATATAAGTTGTGTTATCTTATGTTTTATTTTTCATGTATACGTGGATGTTATTTAGTCATTATTTGATCTACATGTTTTAATGAATGTTCATAAATGCTTAATTGGTATTTTAGTAAAGGTTTTTATGACTAATTCACCCTCCTCTCAGTTGTTGTGCTTCCAAAAACCTAGTCTCAAGCTTCCTACATTCTTATTAATGTTAAATTGAAATAATTAGATGCCTCTAACAAGGTGATCAAGTCCAAATGGATGAGTGCTTTATTAGGGGTATGAAGCACCAAGAAATTCAAATTCTTGTCATCTTCCTTGTGGATTACAAATAATGTGGTTATGTTATTAACATGTGGAACCAAGATGACTCTTAAAGAATGAATAGAATGAATAATTTCATATAACTTGAGAGAAAAATCTTGTATATCTTTATTAATGTCTTATGGAACCTGAATCACTTATTATTGATCTCTGAGTGTCTACAACACTTCCTTAAGTTCCTATCTGGCCATTTTGGTCCCTTGATGTATGGTAAGGATGTCTTCTATATGGGTATCCATTTATGACTTCAAATCCTCAATATAAGGGGACTAAAGCTTTTTCTTGTTTTATCTTTTACATAGGGAATATACTTCTTCCATCTCTTCCATAATTAGTATCTTTCCTAAACTTTCCTCAATTTTTCTCTTCCTCACCTTTTATACTATTGTATTAGATTTGTTAAACAAATATCTCACCATTAGAATTTTTTTTATCTTTATATTAGGCCTCTTAGAGGTTAAGGCTCCTAATTCCTTACCCTAATCTAGAATGATATTTGAGGGATTTTAGGGTTGTGCTTCCACTTGAGCATGTTCTTCAAGTTCTTGCTTAATTTGTGTTGAAGGATTAGACATTACAGGATAAATAATCTTTTACTAGTCTCTAATTCCATATTATGGCATTAGATGGACAACAAAGATTGGTTGCCTGCTAGGTGACATTTTGGTTGTTACCACTACAGTTATAGTGGTGCGAGTGGAAAATGGCAAGCATGAACCCAATTAGGTTGAATTAGATGTATTTGGAGTGATGTATTGAGCAATGGACATAATGCACAAGGCTATTATTGGTTGGGTGGATGCTAATGAAATGGAAACTAAAGGGATGGATACCATAAGAGTGTAAAATATAGTGGTGGAGGGTAGAGAAGGTGTAGTGGTTTTAGGTAGACTCATATATGGATGCAAGAATAGTAAAATTGTAGAGAGTGTCTATTGAGGAATGAATATGGAAACCACTAGACTAGGGTTGATGGATACTATAAGTAAAGACATAAAAGGGAAAGAAACTTAAAGGAGTTATGACCAAAGGTACCTTACTAGATGATTTACCTATGATAGGTACCTTAGAATTTGGTTTTTTTGGGCTTAACACCTTTGCCTATTGCATATCCTCCTCATCTGCCTCTTGAGTTGGAGGGGTCTGTGATCTGTCTCTTTGGTTTTCTTTGATATGTCTTTATGGTTCTTCCTACATGTAGGTTTGTGGACTGTGATGCAAGATAAGGGGGAATAGTGATTGTCATTCAGGGTGAGGTACCTATTTTTTCCTCTTTATTAGATTAATCCAAGAATATAATCCTAGCTTCTACTTGTGCACTACCTCCTATTATAGTTATCTCCTCAACTAACTCTTTGTTGACATTGATTAATTCAATTATTGAATACTCACTTGGAAGTAATTTTTATTCTTTTGTTTGTGTGGAATTAGGTAGTTATTATTCCTCAACTTATTCTTCCTCTTCTGTAATGAGTAGTGCCTCAGTTACCAACTGTTGTTGGTCTTGAGGTTGGATTTGAACTATTTGGGGATCTAGCCCTAATCTTTCTTGATGTTTCAATTTTCTACCACTACAAAATATATGAGGATATCCATCTTCTAGGAGGTGAAATTTTTAACTTCACTTCATAAAGTGTTATATATGGTTATGCTTCAATCCTTAGCAAGTCCTCACTTATTCCTATAGTTGTGGCACTTTTCTTGACTTTCTCATCATCCTAGGCATTTAGGAAGAGAAATTCATGGTCCATTAGCTCTTTTTAATAGTAAATTCCAAGGGTATGAATAGTTTTTTGGACCTTTCCATGAGGATATTAATCTCTATGAGGTAGGGTGGGTAATGCATACACCTTCATGACATTCCCAACTTCTTTGAATTTCTTGTTAATTATATACTGCATTTGCCCAATGGTGATGTGTATATATGGATGGTGGCCTTCTTATTTCTTGGAAATTCCTCATCAATGTTGTTCCAAATTTGATAGGTGACATCCTATTCAAATACCTTGTTCATAGTGAACCTTAGAGATAGAGAGGATTTAACTTGTGCCCTACCACCATGATCACTATGCAATCTAGATATAGCCACTAGTTCCCTACATTTTTTTTTAGTGTCCAAGTTATGTTATAGGAAATATTTTCCAAAGGTTAACCATGTATGGCCATCTAGACCTAAGGGTAAGGGTCCTCAAAATATTTTATTCATTATACACATATGAATATGTGTGCATAAACTTGTAGTAGTTACAAGTACTATTTTTATTGAATTCAATGTTGGGCTCCCACAGGACTCCATTATGTATATACATAGTGCCCATGATTGTGTCTATTAGATAGGACATCATGTATAAATACCACCCAATGACCTATTATTTGTATACAAAACTTATTCTTAGATACATGCATTAATCACTTCACCCATTACATAGGTACACTCTTAGGTAGTCAATAGGTCTAGTCGATGGAATCGTTGTAGGTGCATGAAGTAGATGATCACATAGAAAAAGAGCCTATTCAATAATTCCATCCCTACATAGATTCCAATTATAAAAATGGTAATGGGGATAGGGATCTTGGCATGCTCTTTCAAAGTGAAACTTTCCCTAGGGAGAATCCATTTTGACAATGCCTATTCCACATTATTAGACTTTTTTGATGTAATAATTCTATGTAAATCATAATAATGCATATATTAGGTAGGCTAAAATACCTATTAAATGAATCTCCTAATATAAATGTGATAATCATGTTGTTATTGACATAATAGAGGTACCCTCCATCCATGATTCTACCTATGAAGAAGAGGCCCCATAGTATATGAATACACAACATCAGCTCTAGCTTCGTATTTACATAGTATAAGTATTGACATTTGAAATGAAGAAAATCCTTCAATAGTTGTTGATATTTAGCTACGATGTCCTCCTCAAGTGAAAATGAGTGTACATTCTCTACCACTTCCCACAATGCTAAATAATTTGAATAACATCCATCAAATGAAGTAGCATCGAACACAGTATCCAAATATTTTATAGAAACCTTGATTGAGAACTTGGAGGGTGTCAAGTTTTATTTTAGGACCTATATAATGATACCATGGTGATTCTACTGGGTATTTTTATGTTCTATGTTTTCCATAATGGCATATCTTTACTTAGATTAATTTTGTAAATCACAAATAACTTGAAAAATAATTAAGGCTTTTGGAATTTGTTAGGGCTGAAGTATACTCTAGCTCAAAGAATGAATGATGTGAAATCAAATGGGGGCTTTATGTAAGTAGATCTCTTATATTGATTTCTAGTTCATGTACCATTACTTATTAACATTTATGAACTTGTCACCTTTATTTAGTTAAAATTCAACTACCCTATCCTAGTGTACATGTCACATAGGATGCCATGTCATTATGGGTGATACCATGTAGCATTTCTTATTTTTTCATGTTTCATTAGATAACATCATTTAATCCAGTCAACCTTTACTTTTAGGCCAAAATACTCTGAAGCATAAAATACTTTTAAAAATAATATGTTCCTAGAGTTACCAAAATAAGCTTTCAAAACAATGTTGTCAATGACTAAAGTTGTTGAAGGAATCCTTATGATAAATAGCTTCTAGCATGAAAGTTTTTGAAAATGATATTTCCAAAATAATCCTTCTAAAATTAAAGTTGTTAAAAAAATTGTTTCCGATGAAAGGTATCCAAAAAAAAGTTTCCAAAGCAAAGCCTCTAACATAAAATCCTAGGATGGGGATATTTTTGAAGAGAATCTCTCAGAAACAAACCTTCTAAAGAAAACTTTCTAGTATGAAATTAACTGATGAATAAGTTCCTAATAAGACCATGAAGAGAGTTACTAATGAAAACCTACCAAATTAATTATTGCCAAAACAAAACTTCGCAAAACAATGTTACCGATGAGAAAGTTTCCATAGAGAATCTTTCCAAAGTGAATCTTTCTAAAGAACATGTTTCTAAAGTGAATATTTTTGACATGAATTTTTTGATGATAAACCTTCTATGGAGAATATTTTTGAATGAAAACTTTTGAATATCAAAATTTCCAAAACTTGAATAGTCTAAAATGAAAGTAATCTAGATACCTATCATTCAAATCCACTATTTCTATCTTTTTGTGAATAGGTTAGTCTGATCAAGTACTTTCAAATGAAAAATGTATACCACAACACAATTCAATGCTAAAAGAACTAAATTTTTATATATAATTATAACCCCCAAAGATCATAAGTAACCTTTAAGATATTCATTATTTCCTAAAAAAAGGGGGTCCCCATTTTTCAAATGAAAAACTATAGGGTGGGGTGTGTTAAATACAATAAATAGTGACTCATAAGGGTGAATACTCTAGAGTTTTCAAGAACTAAGAATCCTTGGTTTTGTAATACTCATATCAAAGATAAATTTATCTTTATATAAATGACTAAACTAGAAATATAAAGAGACTCTTAATAATATTGTGCAACATACTAGCTTTACTTACACATTGAGTCTATGTGTGAAAAGTGTTATTATTTACCTCTTTTTTTAGGTTTTTTCTTAGTAAAATACATAAGGGTGAGTTTTAGGTTTCAATTTTATTTGGTATTAAGTTTATAAATAGGGATCTTGGATATTTCTCTGCTACTAGCTAGGCATCCATAGCCTTCATAGAGACACCTTTGATCACAATTTCCTCCTTCTTTCATATTTTTCATGATGCTTGAGCATTGATATTATTTCATCATGTAGGATTTGAATCTTTTTAAATTTTATTTTGGATTTATTTTGGATTATGCCTTTTATTTTATTATTTTGATTTGTTTCCTAAAAGAAGGAAAAGGTGACCACCATGAGTTGGTCTTAGTTAAAAATTTTGTTTAATAAAAATGTCCCTATCAACTCTTGCCTATGTATATAATTGTTACCTTGAAAAAGTATTAATTTTTTAAGTGAATTTGACCCAGGGGAGTAAGTAATTTTTTCTTAATTTGCATAGAATTATAGGAGTAACTTTCACTTTCTTAATAAAATCATTAGCTTCAAAACATATTCATGGCTAACTCTCTCATTGATTAATTTTAGTATAAGTCTTGGTCTACAATATGAATTATCCCTTGATTGAGGTTGGATTCAAAACACCTTAAACTATGTTTGATTATACCAAGATTGACAAAAAATTAACTATCATGAAATCAAAAGTAAACTATTCTATAAATCAAGAAACTACTGAGAGTAAAAGGATACTCTATCAAATGTAAACTAATATAATGAAAGAAAGAAACTAACTAATAAATCAAATATAATCTACTACCTCTACCAGAATGTCTTATTATTATTAAGATACCCATACAAATGGGGAATCCTTGAAGTAATGGTTCAAAAACTATCCATTCACTGGATATGTTAGATTGTTACCTTGAATATCCTTCAAATGTAAAGAATTAATACCTAGAATCTCTAAAATTTGATAGGTTCCTCTACATAGGTGGGTAAACTTGTCATGCATTCCTTTCATATCATGGCCTTTGTCCCTTAACAACACCAAGTCAGATATTCTAAAATATTTGAATTTTATTCTTTTATCAAATCATCTCATGACCATATATTGATGTTTACTAAATCTATGCAATGCTTTATCATTTTAGTCTTTCATTTTAATTATGTCCAAAATCCTAGACTCTATTTTGTCATTGGGCTCCATGTATTCTTGTGTAAATGGATATGTTAGAAATTTTAGCATGATTGGGAACATGGGTTATTTACCATATAGAAATAGATATTGTTAAGCTTTGAGGACTTGTTTATACCTCATCCTGTCTATCCAAAGTGCATTATTTAGTAGAAGGTGCCACTCCCTTGGTTTATCTACAACCAATTTTTTGATTACATCTATAAGGTTCTTATTGGTTAACTCAACCAATCCATTCCTTTGTAGGTAATGATTTGAGGATTATGTAATTGTAATATGAATATTATGAGCCCACTCAGTGAACCTAGTTGATTGAAATTTTGTCCCATTATCACAAACCATATAGATGGGAGTGCCCAATTTGGTTGTGATATTTTCTTTAAGAAAACTTATCACATCTTGAGATCTAGAGTTCTTGTTGGCTACTGTCTCTATCCTTCTAGTGAAATAATCTATAGCAGTGAGCACAAACTTATGTTTATCTAATGAATTTAGATTTATAAAACCAATAAAATCTAAGCCCCATTGGGTGAATGACCTACATTCAATTACAAGCTATAGTGGCATGGTTGCATATACTTATCTTTTAGCCAACACCTAACATTCATGGTATGTCCTCACATGGAAATGAGAATATTTAAAGACTGTTGGCTAATAATAGCCTATTCTAAGTATTTTATGTGTTATGGTGTTACCATATGGATGGATGTTACCCATATTTTGATGGATATTTTCCAAGATTTCTTGAGCTTCTTCATGTGACACACATATTAGATAAATGCTTTAATAATTATTTATATAGAGGAATCCATTTATAATCATGTAATGAGCAACCTTGAGATGTAAAGCTCTTTTTTAATCTCTTTTAAGTTCTTTGGGGCATGTTACAGTGAGCAAGAATTGAATAATAATTGAATATGAATCTTTGTGGGAGACCTATGTCTAGCAAACCTCTTCAATAGTGATGCATGGATCTAGTTCAGTCATCAGTTAAACTATGCCTTCTCACCTAATGATTCTCGATAGTTTGATTTCAATAATAAATTCTTGTAACTTCACAATCCATTTACCTCTACATTCCCCCAACTCCTATCCAAGTGTGAGCTTGATAATTAGACTAGGTACTATAGAAATAGTCTTATTCTAAGGGATGTAAAGTCTAATCTTTTTGATTGCCTTGATGAGAAAAAATATTTGCTTATCAATCAGGGAATACTTAAGCTCTATATATTTCAAGTTATTACTAATAAATATAATCAGATGTTCATTTTAGTCTCTTTTCTATGTAAGTATGATAGTAATGGTATGTTTTGAGGCAAATGAATAAAAGTAAAAGTCCTTGGTAAAATCAAGGCTTATCAGTACTAGGGTTTGTGAAATATCCTTCTTTATGTCTTAGAAAGATTTCTTAGCTTCAATAATCCACTCCACTTTAGAATTATATTTAAATATTACATTCAACTATCTAACAATCTTTGTAAACCCTGATATAAATTTCCTTACGAAAATTATCTTCCCAAATAATGATTTGATCACCTTTTTACTATTGGGAAACATTATATTTTATATCCCCTAAATCCTATCTAGGTTATGGTGATCCCATCATTGGTAATGACGTGTCCTAGTATTTTACTATTAGTAATTCCAAATATGCTCTTCTTGGGGTTAAGTGATATGCTAAACTTTCTGTACCTCTCAAAGATAGACTAAAGATGGTCAATATGATTAACTCTATTTTTAGAAAAAAACTATGAGATTGTCCATGTATATAATGATGCACTTCCCTACCATTACCTAAAACATATGATACATTACTCTTAAAAAATTTGTTCTAGCATTAATCATCCCAAATGGCATTCTCTTATATGCATATGTTCCCCACTTTTTAGTAAATTTTGTTTTCATTCTATCTTTTGATTCGTCCAATACTTGATTGTAACCTAAAAATCCATCCAAAAAACATCATCTTAGAGCCACTTATAGTTTGTATTACCTCATCTAAATAGGGAACATGATAATTGTCCTTATCCAAATCTTTATTCAGATTTCTAAAGATGATAAAAAGTTTGATCTTGTTACTCTTTTTCTTGACTAGAACTAGATTGGCTACCCCATTTGAATGTCTAATAGGAAAGACAATTCTAACACTCAATAACTTTCCCACTTCCTTCTAAATCAATGGCTCTAAGACAACATTAACCATCCTATACCTTTGCCTAAATGATCTATGATCAAGCTTAAGTGGAATTATATAGGTTAAGACTCTAGGATTAAAAACACTTGAGTCCTCATAAGTCCATGTGATTACATATTTGTACCTAATAACAAATTATTTGACTCTTCACCTTTATTCAGGTGTGTAACTTAAGCCAATACTAATGATGTGTGCATTTTGTTATCACCAACATTTTTAAAACTAAATTTAGATTCATTAACCTTTAGTTTGGTTTATGATTAGGTCTGAAGATCTATGTAAAAGGTCCTTTCTAGGGAGACCATTTGTAGTGGGAGGTAATTCTCTTTTAGCTGGATAATTCCTCCTTAATCTTATTATTCATGGCATATTTTGTTTCTTTATTCATCAATCTATTATTTGAGATTTGAATTGTCTTCAATTTGTCAAAAATTAAATAATTTATTGGTCATCATCAAATACTTGAAATTTTTTTAATGTTGTCAAGTACTAAGGACATGATACTAATTCAATGGATAACTTCTAGATTTTTGACTCCTATAAGGGTGATAAATTTGATATTAAAGTGAGTAGTGAATTGATAGCTCCATTCAGTTCTCTTGGGATAGATACTATGTTGAAATCTTCATATGATTCTATTAAGTCTCAAGCTCTATACTTATACTTATTCATATATGAAAACTTACATCGATATTTATCCCTGACTTGGTTAATCATGAGTTTAGAATCTTTATATACCAATAATTCCTTGACATTATTTTTGAGGGTGAACTATAATCCTAGAATCAAGGCTTCATATTATACTCTATTATTGATACATGGGAATTAAAACTTATATGATGCCAATAGTTTCTCTCCTTGTGGATTGATTATCTCAATACCAACACCTAATCCTTACTTAGATCTGGCTACATCAAAATAGAGGTTCCATAGTTATGAAGGACCCATAATTTATTCTAGTGATTTATGCCTTGTAGTAAATATATAAATTATAATACTAGGAGATTTATAACTTACCTCCTCATTGGAAGTATTTTATTTTGTAATAGGATGCTTAATTCTTGGTTCTGGTTTGATTTTGGTTTGTTTGGCTATACCTCTCCAAGGAAGTCAAATATGTGAAAAGTCTATAGAAAGATATCTTTTTAGAATTTTTGATTAATATATGATTGATTATTAATAACCCATAACCTTCAATAATTCCCACTACTAGGATGTTGATAGTCATCTGTACTCTAGGTTCCAAAATGACCTAAATTTTTACATTATTCAACTCTCCCAATATAGGCACTACCATTATATATAGATGTGAGACATTTCTCTTGGATGGATCTGGTTTTAAACCAAGATTTTGGAAAATATAAGTTGGAATCACTCTTGATTAAACCCCTAAAACCACCAGGTAGTTGTGTATATTTTTGCCAAACACCTGAACAGTCAATAATTGATTTTGTATATAACATTCATGTTTACTATTTTAGAATTTTTTACAATAGACTTCCCTATGATAGACTTCCATAAGAGCTCCTTCTAATATATTTTGTGATAGTTCATGAAGAGCAATTTTGGCCTTGAATTTCTTCATATCCTCCACTATATTATATCCTCATTTATTATGTTCCTTTCCATGTTGAGGTTGATCATTCCTTTTAGAGGGAGGATGATTATTATTAGCCTTGGGATTTAGAGGGATAACCATATTTTTAGGAGGATTAGAAATATTAACAAATACCTATTCCTTATATTATATTTATTCCTAATAAATTGATGAATTTCCTTCACTTCATCATAATTATCTTTTAGGATATTATCATCTTCACTAGGAAAAGTGGACTTGAAAGCCTCAGAGACCATAGATGAATTGGAAGGACCATGTTCATGAGGTAGATATAGAGGGCTCATCATTTGATCTTGTCTGATCATCTCCATCTAGAATATTTCAAATGTTTTGAAAAATTCTATATAGTCCAACTCTCTATGTTGAGATGTAGTATGAGCCTTGCACTAGTTGGGAAAATATGTTTCCATGATATTTATTTCTATTAGCTAATTATATTATTATTATTCAAAAAATTTAGTAGGCCTATTGAAAGGTTTTTTATATCTCAAAAAGGTAAAATTCTAATTATAATTATGGTTATTTTTATTTTCCATCCTTTTCTACATATTTAGAAAATAATTGCTTAGTTTTTGAACCATTCTTTGTATACAATCTAATTTAGCTTTGTTGGAGTTATAACCCTAGGTGATGACTACATTGGTGTGAAATTCATGTTAAATTTGCTACTGATTATTTATTTGTGTATGATTATTCAAGAAATCATAGTTATGATTCAGTGTCTAGTATGTCATGGGAGATAAAGTATATATATAATTCTAATTGAATGAAATAGCATTATGGTTCACACATAGAATTATATTCAAGGATAGAAGTCCATTCTTAAATGTCTGACCTCCCTAATTGTGAGAGTTAAGCTATAGATTGAGCTTCTTATTAATTTTGATAGATTCTTGAAATTCCAAATCTAGCATATTGGAAACATTAACTCTTATAAAAAAACACTATAGTAATAGGATCCAAGGCATTATTGTATATTTCAAGCATTAGATTCTCATCTAAATTATATGCATTGTTTAATCAAGAATTCATCTTCTAGAATCTAGCATTGAAGGATTAGATGGATTACTTAGGCTTCCTTTTCATGTTGGTAAAGATTTGATATACCAAATTTGGATTATTTACTTCTCCAAATTATTCAAGGAATGTACTTTGACACTCATCCCATGAGGTGATGGAATTTTCCTAAAAATTGAGATACCAATCATAATAATAATCTGGCAGAGTAAATGGAAAAAGTCTACATGTAAAATCTTCATGGATAACATTCATTAATCTCAGGGAACCCTTGAAAGAGTTGATGTGCTCTTTATCCATCCTTCTACTTGAGGGGGAGAAAGTAAGTAGATACTTCTCTTGATTCCTTGGTAGGTCATGTTTGTCCCCATGGATCGTAATGGATGATCCGATTAACCAAGGTTGGGCAATAGGAATATTTATAGGTAGGATATTCCTTATAGGGGAAGGTGTTTGAGTTTTGTTTACCTCAAGGATCATAGGTATATGTATATGCCTCATAGAGTGTGACAATAGTGAAACTAAAAGGCTATATTTAGCCTAATAATTTGTTAATCTCCTGAGTGTCTCCATAATTATGGGTTCCTACTTTATTTAGAAAACACACAAGTGTGTCCTCCTTCTAGCATCAAATTTTTATTTCTATTGATATGAATTTTATTCACACCTCAAAGAGTTTTAAATAAGGTAAGATTTAAAATTTTGTGATCTCTATGGAACTAGGTTTCACTCTAGGGCATGAATTACATGTATGTGGTTAGAACAACCAAGTGGTGGAATAATAAGTTAAGCCTATGAGTTCAACCAAGTTTATGGATGGATGTGTGGATTATAATAAAAAAAGAATAAATCACCAGGTGGGTTTGATGGGTGGAAGTCTATTATATGGTGGGTATATCTCAAAGAAAATTCAAAAATAGGGAAGGGTAAGGTATAAATAAGGATTCTATGTATTTGAAGTGAAAATTCCTACTCTATCTCTTTGGTGCACAAACATCTCAAGGATAAATGTCTGTTATTTACAAAATTTGCACACTCATGAAAAAACATGGTTGGGAGTCTAGGTATTCAAATATAGGGTGATTATTGGTCTCAAATAAAGGTTTTTTATTTTCAAGGCTACTATTGCATAGCCTATAGACACAAGAAAACTACACACTTGCAATTTATGATGACTAAATGCCTTAGGACCCCCTAAAGACTCCCTAAACCTTCTTAAACCTTAACAAACCCATTTTAACCTAACCAACCCACTATTATTCTAGTCACATAATATTATTCAATGTCACTATTTGAAAGTACTATGTAAAAGTACTATTCACTATCACTATTCATTATGGGACCACTATCACTATTCATGATGACATGGCATATGATATGGCATGTGACATGGAAAGTGACAAGGAAGGTGATATGGCAAGTGACATGGCTTAGAAGTGAGGTGGCTTGATGTGGGACATCATACCCCACCTGGGACCCTTTCCCAAAGTGCCTAATGACCACATTTAAGCATCACAAGGGCCCCTTTTTGAAATATAGTGAATTTACCCTTAAGAAGACATATTTAAACATGTATTTTTCCTTCACACATGAAGTTAGACTAAAAAATGAGATACCTACCTCTTTAGTGATTTGGGAAAGATAAACGACACCATTTTTGACTTCTTAACCTAAATGGAAGACTCACCAACCAAATTGGGAATCCCCACCAACCTCATCTTTTAATATTCATGAAGCCCATAAAAAATTGTGCCACATTTTGTGTTCCACCTCTTTAAGTTCTTGGATGAAGACAACAAATGGTGGTGAAAAATCTTTAAGCCTCATTCAAACCCATGTGCATGATTCCCATTCAAAATTAGACCCATGTGCAAGGTGGGAGACTCACCAACCCAAATGGGGGTCCTTAAAAACATAATATTTTACTAATTAATGAACCATGTGATAAATGGTGCAATATTTCACTATTCCCTTATTTTGGTATGTTTCTTAACATCAAATGCTATAAATACCCCCTCTCCTTCACCCAAGGTTAAGTTGTAAGTTAGCCTTTGGTCATTAACATCTTATTGTAGGTATTTGGAGGAGGCCATAATTATGGAGCTCATCCACATCTTGGAATAAAATATAATGAATTAATGAAACTCTTCCCAAATCATCAAAGATCTTCAATAAGCCAATCTTCATCAACAAACATCTTCAAGAATTGAGGTAATCTTATTGTTTAGTTATCTTAATTCATTTATTCCTTTCCCTTTGGCCTTATTAGTTTACTTGATTCCTTCATCACCCTCATATAATTTTATCCTCTTACCCATATCCCTTTACCCTCTTGATCACCCTTTATCCCTTTGCCTTCTTGGCCTCATTTTGACCATTTGCCCCTTGGCCTTCTAGCCCTCATTTTGACCATTTCCCCCTTTGCCTTTTTGGCCCTCTTTTTGATCATTTATCCATTTGGTTTTATTAAACACATTTCCATTAAATATTAAAAAAAAAATCTCAACCCCAACCAAATCATTATTTTTACCTTTATCAAACCAATCCAAACCAAAAATCACAACTTTGTTTTAACCAATTTTCAACATTAACATTATTTAAACTAGTTATTTTATTTTGGACACCTAAGGAAATAATTTAGTTTTATTAATTAGTTTGATATTATATATTTTTCTTAGTTTAATTTTTATATCATTTTATGCAAATATTTCCATTTTCATTTACCAACTTAAGTGTTTAAATAAGGTGGATTGATAGCCTCCTAGAAAGCTTTCGCTTCTAGGATCTAGCTCATGCTAGGCAATCCACCCAACTGCTTGTCTAACCAATAAGTTTGTGGTAGTTATTTATAATTGAATTTAATTATTCCCTAGATAAATATGAGTTATCACAAAGTCTGGGTTCAAAATGCATGCATTCAATAGGTATTCTTCTACACATCCTTTTCCACTAGTTTCTTCTTTTCACACTTAAGAGAAAGCAAAAATTACATAAAAATATTTTGTCACACCTGGTGGGACCCTTGAGTTTTATTGGGTTCAAAAATGTTTTATGGAATTTATAATTACATTATTGAAAGACATTTAGTTGAATTATAGTAAAATTAAGCTTTCCTTCTTTCTTAATAAAAAAACAAAACACAAGTTTTAGTTGCATTTTTGTTTTAGAAAAGTTAAAGTTTATTTTCATTGCATTTTTAAAAAGAAATAAAAAGATCAATCATCCTAGGATTAGGACTTGAATTTTCATCTTGAATTTAGATATTTTTTATGCATTTAAAGAAACTTGAAATTTTATTTTGGATTTAAAATAAACCTTAGATCCATTTTTTGCTTACTTGTTTCTAATTCACCTAGATTATTTAAGCAAACCAAATTAAATGTGGTTTAAAAATGTTACAAAACCAAACCACTTGCACAAAAAAAACATAAAAACACTTGAGACAAGGCCAAACTATGATTTTGTCACCTAGCAGATCACCTTACCCTTTCGTAGTTATCATACTTGGATTTAATTACTAAGGGGATAACCAACTTATATCTATGGTTGAGTATAAACTCTAGTAATCGGTATATATTGGTTAAGCATGTGCACTAGCTACAAGATCATGAAGTGAGGGGAGATATCCCCAAGTACCAATCCATGTAATTAAATCTAATACAAACTTATTTTTGAGCACCTAAACCTAACCTGAAACCAAACATAGAATTACCTTGTTTAGGACATGTTTTATAAAGTAGATTTCTTCTTCACACTTTCTAAGGCATAATCCAAAAGAGAGATAATTAAAATTATAGCTTTTAATTTATATTATTTTATATATTTATTACCTTGAATCTTTTTTTTCTTAATTCTTATTTGAGGTGTGAGCTTCATTTCTCTCCATTCTTCACATAGTCTTTACCAGACTATAAATTGAAGAATCAAACCAACCAAGAACCTATTTTCCAATACCTCATCTCCACTACCTTGTTCAATGGAGATATTTCCTATTTTATCTCATGAATATCCTAATTTTTCTATGATCTTGGAGAACAATCCTTTCACCTTAAAGTGGTACCTTGCATTGCAAGCCATTTATGCTCCCTTCCTTACCAAAAATCAACCCAACCTTGTCTACAACTAGCCCAATCTTGTATAAAACCAACCTAACCTTGTCTATAACTAACCTAATCCTATCTACAATTAACCCAACCTCATATTTAACTTATCAAAATCCAACTTAAACCAACCCAAAAATTATAAACATTCACTTAAACTACCACCTAAGTTTGTTGCAATGATAACATATTAGATAGCTAGATTAGAGTCAAAACTTGGGCCATCTATTTCTGGTGTCCATGATTAATCAAACCTCACTTACAACCAACCAATGACCTATCATCAAATATTTAATTATTACCATGCCCAACCAACAACCTATCAACATCTATCATCTCAATCACCCCAACCTTGTCAAAGCTTAGGCCATTTCCCTGAACCATCGTATTAACCTCAACCCACCTTGTTAACCTAATCAATTCCATCACCCTTAGGACATACCATATGACACTTGGACATGACATAGAGAATTAAAAATATCTCCAAACACTCATCCACAAATTATATGAGGATAATCTATTATCAGATGAACTTCCCTTAACCAAGCGATCCCAACCTAACTAACAAACCAAAACTACCGCACCACCCATAACTTCTGTAGTAAAAAATAATTTTTAGAAGGCTCCCAAAAATAAAAACCTATCACCTCTAATACATATGCATGAATCCTATGCAAAAATTTAGAAAATGTTGTTGAAAACCTCTTCCTTAACCTTACCACCTATCAAGCCTTTTGACCTATCAAAACATTTGGCCCTTCACACCCAAAATTGTCACAATACAATGACCACCATGTGTGATCTTACCATAGGATACTTGGCTATGATATAAAGCACTGTAAGAATATTGAATCCATTATCCATTGGATTTATGATAAGGATAATATATTATTAAATGAACCACATTTGAGCCCATTACCAACCCAACCATCAACCAAACCTATCCAACACTTGCCTATTCCCCCATTCTCACCTAAGAGTGAGGAGGAACTAAAGCATCAAGCTAAACCAACATTTCCTTTTATCCACACCATTCATAGGGTTACCCACTTTTAGGTCCAAAAAAGGGATAAGGAAAAGCCTAAAGTGTCTATTCCATGGACATACACTTAAAACCCTTAACATTCTAACCAAACCCAACCACAAACACCTTCACTTTGGGATCTTTTTCCCACCCATGTAAAGAGTAAACTAGGGGAAATTTCCTTCCATAAGTATTTAACCATTTATTAACTTAAACCATACCTTAACCATTAACTGAACTAACCCTTGGCTTTTTTGCCTTAACCTAACAACAAAACCTATCCATTAACCCAACCTGAACCAAGTGGTCTATCAAATTAGGGAAACCCATTTGGATACCACTTGACCTATTTGGGATTCAAATTCTCCCATCAAACCATTAGAGATTACCATTCTACATCAAACCTAACCAACCTTACCTTAAACCTTGGGACATCAATTTTGGAGACCTCATCTTAAAGGAAAATTGACACGTGACCAACATGGAGAAGAGTAAACAAGGAAAGTTTAATTTCAATTGGATTGAACCCTACATAATTACCCATAAGTATGGATTCATAGATTATCATTTGTCCTCTCTAGAAGGAAAATAGGAACCTAATCTTCTCAATGCTTTACATCTACACCCATTTTTTTGTTAAGGAAGGATCAAGCTCACTCTTTTTGTTTAACTTATGCTCATCCCTTGATTATGATATTTTAACCTTCACCCATATCTCTTCTCTATTTTTGAGGATAATTGATGATAACATAGAACCATGTGATTAACCATCATAGTCATATCCTAATCCTAAATGTGGGTACCATGACTCAACCCATAGCATGGTTCTCATGGATACTTTTCATCTCTAACAAGGTGAAATCCCATCGTCATTATCTCTAAAAAACTACACCCTTTCACATATCATTGAGCTTCTTGTGTTAAATTTTTTCCCTCATAAAGGTAAACCTTTAAACCTAATTAGACTTATCATGTCTAAACACATTGCATCTTGAAATAATTTAGATCCCAAAACATTACTTGGGTTAATATCTTAAACATTGTAGACTACTCCTTTAAAGGATAGCTACCCAAAAATAAAATAAAAATTGCCAAATGTAAGGTAAACTACTCCCTTGAAGGACAAATATCAAGAACATTAAAAATAATAATAAGCTTATACCACTCCCTTGAAGGATGTCTAAGTTAAGTTTGTCAAAAGTAGAGTAATTTCTTAAGAGATTCCTACATCAATCGGCCTCCCATATATAGCTATATAGTAAAAAACCTACTAGCACAATAAATTCTAAAGTTGTAATCAACTCTTAAGCAACATAATAAGTTGGAAGCCATAATCAAATTTCACATGTAGAGTTCTTGCATTGATCAATCTACATATATCATACAACATGGACTTATCTATTACTATTCTTAGGTCACCTATAGAAGTGGCAAACTAATTCACGTGATGTTATCAAACATATCACCCATGACCCTTCACACCACGTATCACCCATCTTCCCTTTAGACTATCTATAAATCAAGGGATCTATATCTTACATAACACCCTATGATTAAGAAACTTATTTTATCAACTCATGCACAACATTTGAAGGGATTATATTCATTAAGTTGATCCCACTTTGGGTCTATTTTCAGTCCTCGTCAAAAATAAAGCATCATGCCCTATTCTTATCTTAATGTGCTTGGTTGATGTTTTCATCATGAATTTTACCAATCTAGTGTTACAAAAATAATAATCATTATTTTTACATTAACTTAGATTACAACAACCATAACCATATAACTCATAATCATAGGCATAACATTCATAGGTATCCACACAACCTTAAGCATGATAACATTCAATTAGTGACATCCAACACATTGTGTACATGTTTACAACAAACTATGAAATATTTTATCTAGGGTACAAGGAGTCATATAACACATACATAGTCATCAGATTATATAGATGTTTCCCAAAGCACATCCATTCATTATTTTCCTACCTAAGCATTATACTGATTATTTGGTAACTCCAGATTCATCTTCAACCATCCTTTTACTTGATTACCTCTTGAACTAATATCCATATAATTCCCTATCTTAGTAACTGATAAAGGGTATAATCCATTCTCCTCTCCCATATTCATCCCCAAAAGATGAGAATCATATTTTGATTTGGGTATTTCACCCTACTTGCCTATTTCAGAAACTGCATCCCTCTACTCTAGTTATTCTACTTGCATAATACCATCAATAATTACCTTAGTTTGCATGCTCTTAGATAGTGAGGGTTCCCTCCATATACAATCCAATGGTCATGTTCTCTATCCCTACATATTATGTAGTAAAATTATCACCTTCTTTACTATTATGGAGGTAAGAGTTTAAACTCAAGCTCATGTTATGGATGCCTTTCCCCTTGTTGATATAATAGTACTTCCACTATCACCATTACATGTTGCAGTATCTGGTAGATCTAAATATTCACCATATTGATTATTTTGGGTTATAAGGGTTGCTAATTATCTCCACCACTATTCCTATTATTTTCCATCTTTAACCTTGTGTAGTTCTCTATACTCTCTATAACCTACAAAACTAAACAACTCAATGATAGACACATCTTTTTCATGATTCTTTAAATAGAATACCTTACCATTCTTCCTCATTGACATGATTCTCTATTACACAAATATGGAAGGTCATATTATGTCATTTATTCCCTTAAATAGTCTTCCCACTTGAAATAGTCATGTCTACTTACCTTTTCATATGGACACGTCACCCTCAATCTTACTGGTCTTATCGATAAAACCAGTATGCACCATCATGATATATTTTTTTGACCTTATCATTTGATTCACATTTGATGTCTTTCCTTGATTTTTCATCTTATGGTCCTTGTGGCTCTGGTGGTCATTTGCATCATTATCACCTTTAGTCTAGTTGACATAAATTTGCTTCCAACCATGGGCTACTATAATGATCACGCCTTCAAAACTACCACTATTGCTAGTGGTAGTAACTCCTAAATTCTTTTTATTATAGAATCTCTCCCATCTAATCCAAGTATATAACCAATAACCTGGACCACATAGATCCTTTTTAATATGGCCTCTTTTAAGTGGAACCCCAAGTCATTGGTACCAAGGAATTGGGATAGAGGATGTAGACATGGCTACTTTTCATCTACCCTACCCATGCAGCTCCTTGATTAGGAATAATCCTTCCTATATCACTCACCAAACTACCAATTTCTACCTTCTAGAATCTATTTAACTATTAAACAAATTCTTTTTAGGTCATCACTTCACTACTACCCTTAAACTTGGCTCATAGTGATGATGAGATTTCACCAAAATGACTATGTAGATCTTGATAAACACCCACTTCCTAAAATGTGGCTCGTAGTGATAGATAACATCACTATGATTATACCTTCACATAATTTTAGAAGGTGTAACCCCCTTATAACAACAAATCTTCTTTGGATTAGGTTCATTGAAGGTCATTTATGGTGCTTAGCATTGTGTTCCCTTTTTATTTATCCCACCTTACCCATCTGTGTCTCTCATACTACTAAATGTGGGATCATTATGGTTACTATTCACCAATCTACATCATACACTTTCACCATCACCTTTACCAAAACCCAAAACCACTGTTTTATAAAACCTTCTCCATCATCCCAAACCAACACATATGATCCATCCAACTGGGGTAGCCAATTTGAACACCACTCACCCAAACCTTATTGAACTACATTGGCCTTATGTCCATGGATTATGTAGGCACTACTTGACTTATATAGTTAGTTTAACCACTAACAACTAATTCCCATCCCCTTTTTCTTCTCACTCATTTCCACTGCTAACAATACCCTCTTTCTTAGGACATCCTACATCAAGGAAGCTTTGAATTATTTCTTAAAGGTCATTATGTTTTGACACCATCTAATACTTCCTCTTATGATTTTCCCCCATTTTTGGGAGAACTACATTAGCCTGAGGACTTTTTGGACTATGTAGGCAGTACATAGTTACTAAGGTCATCTCAAATGCCTCTTTTATTTTATTTTCACTCCTAAAATTTATTCCTCTACTTCTCTACCTCTCCTCTCACCACCTCCCTCCCTTCAACTTG
This sequence comes from Torreya grandis, assembly GCA_037957365.1. NCBI lineage: Eukaryota > Viridiplantae > Streptophyta > Pinopsida > Cupressales > Taxaceae > Torreya > Torreya grandis. Next base: position 462,148 of record JARHVA010005115.1, on the reverse strand, counting down.
TCAATCTCTTTTAATACAAGGATTGATAGCCTTCCTCATTGGCCCCTCTTATCTTCCATAAAGCCACTACCTACTCTACCTTGCTATCTTTCCCATTACCTTTCCTCACACATACTTCATAACTCACTCACCCACTTTTCATGTTTTTGGTCACTCTCTCCACTTATTACCAACCTTGTCCTTCCTCTCCTCTCACCACCTCCCTCCCTTCAACTTGTCAATCTCTTTTAATGCAAGGATTGATAGCCTTCCTCATTGGCCCCTCTTATCTTCCATAAAGCCACTACCTACTCTACCTCGCTATCTTTCCCATTACCTTTCCTCACACATACTTCATAACTCACTCACCCACTTTTCATGTTTTTGGTCACTCTCTCCACTTATTACCAACCTTGTCCTTTATCCCCTTCAACTTCTCTCATCATCCTCATCATCTCCCCTCGCCCTTGTCTATTTGTCATACCCTCTTTTCCTCACCAATTCCACATCATATTGTGCATCTTGCAAGCTTTCTATTTCTTTTGTTACTACACTTTTTATTTACATGTACCACCACTTTTTTCCATTTCACAACTCTTCCCACCATACCCATTTTTCATTCTTATTGTATGATTTTTTTCCATCTTTTTTGTCTTCTTTTTTTCCTTTACAACTAGTTTATACCTAGGTATTTATCCTTTGATAAGCCTTCCATAATTTCCTCTTTTCTTCTTCTCAATTATTTCCTTTTACATTTTGTATTCCCCTTTTCCTCTTTCCATCTTGTTACTCATTTATATTTTACATTTGTGTGAGTATCCATGCTTTGTATCCCTACTTCAATTCTTCCTTTTTCTTCTTGTCATCCTTAATATTCATCCCTTATTTTCATCTCATGTACTTTCCTTGTGTTCCCCTATTTCTTCACCATCTCTCCCCTTTTCAACTTGACAACCTCTTATAACAAACTAATTGATACATACCTTATCCCTTTACCTTCTTATTCACCCATCCTTCACTTCCCCTTGTTTTTCTTAACCCCTTTCCCATTTTCCTTCCTATTCTCATCTCCAAAACCAACATCTACTTTACTTCATTACCTATAATCATCCTTGCTTACTTGGTCAAGATACCACCTACTTATTCACTCTCCTATCACCCTTTTTGTGTCCTCATTTCACACATTTTTCCTCCTATTTCCTTTCTTCCATTTATTACCTTGTTTTTCATTTTCATCACCAATCTATTTTCTCCTTGGTCTATTTTTAGACTTATTTTCAAACCCTTCATGGCCTCCCATATTTACCATCTTCCCCTTACCCTTCATGGTTATATCAATTCTCTCCTCATTCTTTTCAATTCTCCACTCTATCATTATTTAGTACATCCCTCACCCACCATCTTCTACCTCTTATTTTTCTTCTCTTTTCTCCATTTCATTTCATTTTTTGTCTCCCTTGATGACATCCTTTATTCTTCCCAACCTTCCTTTTATATATATATATATATATATATATATACGCACATGCGTGTGTGTGTGTGTCCATGCTTAGATCCTTCCATCCTTCTCCACCTTCATATTTATCTATGACCTCATTATTTTCTCTACCTATCTCTTCATCCATCTCCTAATATTCCTTTTCCTCATCCCTTATTAGATCTCCCTTATGTTCACCAATTCAACCTCCACTTCTTTAGAGTCCAGTCACTAGTTGTGTCACTTCTACGTACATCTCCTTATCTATTTCCTCATGTCCTCCATGCCCTTGCCTTAATACATGAAATCCATAACCTACTCCCTCATTCAATTAATATTATTATTATTTACCTCACTCCATATTATAAAACCCCTCAGAGTCTTTCTCTGAATTCCCTCAAAACTCAATGCTTACTTATTTTAGGGCCCCACTATCTCATGGGTCAAAGGTTCAAATCTTCACATCTTTTCGTTTACCCACTCTACTCCTTTGCTTCCTTGAATCATTGAATAATACCCTTCCATATCCTATTAAGGACATTGTTGTGGAGTGTGCACAATGTCATCTTCTTTGGATGGTGATAAAAGAACTCATCTGGTCACCATGGAAATTTGAGTAGTGCTAGATTTTTTAAAGCCTAGTAAAGCATATTTCTCCCTTTTTTAAAATGGTGGTATAAATTCCACACTTGAACCTACTTATCCATGGCTGAAAATTCCTTTTTCATAGTTGAATAAATCATATAATTCCAACCTAGGTGATCTCATCCTCCATTTCTACCAAACCAATCAGAAAACTATTTAATAGCCGTCTTTTCCACCCTTTAGTACTTCTCTTTCTCCAATGTCCTTCAACTGGACCTACTTGAACGATACATCAAGTTGGGGAAACAAAGTTAACCCACACTCCCCATCATAGAATAACTACATTAGTCCTGAAGTTTATTTTAGACATTATGTCCATGGAACTATGTAGGCAGTGTCTACTTGCCTAGGGCATATGGAGTCCACTCCACCACTTCCCTTCCATCCTATACGCAATCCACCCACACCTTCACCATGTCCACCATGATGTTAGTTTCTTTTGACCTAGACTATTAACATGTTTTGTGCTAGCTTTTAAATTACACCATCTAACCTTGCCATGTTGAACTTTTGAAAATTTTCACCACCTTGTGCATGACCCAACCACTTGTGTTGTTTTTTAGGATCACTTCCTACCTTGGATACTTTTAACCAACACTGACCCTACCTTGATGGCTTGATAGGCCTAACCTGATCAACTATGACCAATGTTGTGGATTAGTTATCCTTATCAAATGTCCTTCTAATATTGAACTTATTTTTACCAATATTGGAAGCTTTAGTATTTATGTAATCTCAACTACCATGATTTTTCACCTTTCACCTATTGGAATTTCACATACCCAACTACTTTATGGCACCACTTAGTGCCTCCCCACCAACTCCTTATCAAAACTACACCCAATTCAGCCTTTCCTCATTAACTCTTAGTTTGAGGGGGAATACCTCCTCCCATATGTAGAGCACCCCGACCTGTGACCATATAATTTTTTTTTTGTAGCTTGTTAATTTAAAGTTGCATAACAAAAAGGGGCAAAATGTAGACACTATAAAACTACACACTTATAGTTTTTGATGACTAAATGCCTTAGGACCCCCTAAACACCACTTAAACCTTCTTAACCCTTAACAAACCCATATTAACCTAACCAAACCAATATTCTTTTAGTCACATAATATTATTCAAAATCAGTATTTGAAAGTACTATTCAAAATTACTATTCACTATCACTATTCATTATGGGACCCACTATCACTATTCATGATGAGATGGCAAGTGACATGGAAATTGACATGGAAGGTGATATGATTAGTGACATGGCTTATAAGTGAGGTGGCTTGATATGGGACATCATACCCCACATGGGACCTTTTCCCAATGTTCCTAATGACCTCATTTAAGCATCACAAGGCCCCCCCTTGAAATATGGTGAATTTACCCTTAAGAAGCCATCTTTCAACATGTATTTTGCATTCACACATGAAATTATCCTTAATAATGAGATACCTACATATTTAGTGCTTTGGGAAAGATAAAGGGCACCTATTTTTGACTTCTTAATTGAAATGGAAGACTCACCAACTCAAATGGGAAGCCCCACCAACCTTATCTTTGACTATTCATGCACCGCATGGAAAATGGTGCCACATTTGGTATACCACCTCTTTAAGTCCTTGGATGAAGATAATGAAGGGTGCCTCATTCAAACCCATGTGCATGATTCCCATTTAAAATTGGACCCATGTGTAAGGTGGGAGACTCACCAATGCAAATGGGGATCCCCACCAACCTCATATTTAACTCACTAATGCACCACATGAGAAATGGAACCATTTTTCACTATTCCCTTCTTTTGGCATATTTTTGAACATCAAATGCTATAAATACCCCACCCTCTCCTTCACCTAAGGTTAAGTTATGACTTAGTCTTTGGTCATTAACATCTTGTTATAGGTCTTTGGAGGAGGTTATAATTTTGGAAGTCATCCACATCTTTAAGGAAAAGATAAAAAAGAAATGAAACTCTACGAAAATCATTAAAGATATTGAACAAGCCAATCTTCATCAACAAACATCTTCAAGCATTGAGGTAATCTTTTTCTTTAGTTATCTTAATTTCTTTATTCTTTTCCCTTCAGCCTTCTTCATTCACTTTCTTCCTTCATCAAATACTTCTCATTTTATCCACTTACCCATATACCTTTACCCTCTTCATCACCCTTTACACCTTTGCCTTCTTTGCCTCATTTTGACCATTTTCCCATTTGCCTTCTTGGACTCATTTTGACCATTTTCCCCAGTGCTTTCTTGGCCCTCTTTTTGATCATTTATCCCTCTAGTTTTCTTGAACACATTTTTCTTCACCATTCCAACCATTTCCCAACCCAAACCAAATCATTATTTTTACCTTTATCAAACCAATCCAAACCAAAAACCACAACTTGTTTTAGCCAATTTTTTAGCATTAACATTATTTAAATTAGTTGCTTTATTTTAGCCATCTAAGCAAAGAATTTAGTTTTCTTAATTAATTTTATATTATTTGTTGTTCTTATTTTTAGTTTTCTATCATTTTACGAAAATATTTCCATTTTCATTTACCAACT